>JAJHUR010093494.1:0-13346 GCA_027495735.1 Lutjanus campechanus | reverse complement strand
AAAAAAAAAAAAAAAGGTTCCCAGACACGTTAAAAATGTGATATTCCAGTACTTTGGTTAAATACCAAAACCACCAGTCTTGCATTTCTATTATCACAACTGCTGAGGATCAAAAACAGCCTGTGAATCACAACTTTAATCCATTTTACATTTAGATTTTCTTCACAAATGCATGGCTCATCTTCATCTTGTTCTATAATCTGTGGGAAAAAATGTCACCTTTCAGCTCTGCAATCAGTTCTCAGTCTGCCTGCGAAGCCTGAGACAAGGCGGCGATTACCGCAGCAGATAACAGATAATACCTGTATTTACCGTCTTTGTTTGCGATGCAGGCAGGAATACGCTGTCTCCGCGTCTGAATTGTATACGCAATCTCACCTTCCAACCTTTCTATCTGTGACCATTTCTGATTATTATTCCTTCTCTCCCACTCATCTCGAACACCTGAACACAACGCCCATTCAAATCTGTGGAGAGAAAGGGAAAAAGGAGTGTAATCGCTCCTCAAATGAAGGGCTTCTGTAGATGTACAGAGTGCGGGGAGATAATTACGGATGAAAAGTAACATTCTGTAGGGACGGTCTAATGTTTTATTAATGGAAGAGCTCACAGATGAGAGCCATATTTACCGTCCGGTCATTAGGCATTCTTCTTCTCTCCTCTCCACTCCTTTCCTCTGTGTCTCTGCGGATTCTCTTCTGATCTCATTTTCCCCCTTTTTTTTCTATTAACTTTGTTTAAAGTCACCACTGCTGCTGCACTCCAGGGTAGAGCTGAACTGCCCCTGAACTCACCACTCCACCTCTGACACACACAGACACACACGCACACACACTTGGCTCGCTCAGTTTAGTCCATTGATGTCTGGCTCATATCTCTCGTATCGCTGCTCCTCTGTTCCAGCACTTCCCCCCAATCATTCTCTCTCTTGTTGTCTCAATGTCATTTAGTCCTCTTTCTAGTTCCTCTCTGTCATCCCCTCGTTCTCCCTCTGGCATCACGGCGCTCCGGTTAAAACCAGTTTCAATTAATATTGGATGACTTTCTCGCTCTTTTTCCTCACTTTGGCAGCGGAGTGTGTGCAGATAAAACACATGTGTGGTGAGATAATACAACGGAAAAAAATCCCCCTTGTTATGTTTCAAGAGCACCCAGGAGCCTTTTCGTCTAATGTGATTAATCTCAGCGTGGACCCATGCAGTGTTGGGAGTAGAGCCGGGTGGTACTGGTGGAAATGTGTCCGTAACACAAAGTATCATAAACTGTCAAGTACAGAAAGTTGGCATCCAATGTCTGGCCAGATTCTCTGTCTTTTTTATTGATCTTTATTCAGATGTCCAGCAATTTCCAACTGCTACAACATTAAATTTGAGATGAGATATTAGGTTTTCCCATTTCGTTTTATGAGATCCCTGATAACCTTTGATGCCGAATTCAAGAAGTTTGTAGAGTTACAAAATTCAGTCTTTCTTTGCTGCTTCTGCGCTGGACTTTGACTAAGGGCCCTTAACCTTGGTTCTATCTACAGGGTACAACTTCAGTGGGTTTTTTTACCTGCTTGATCAGAAATCTACTCAAATAACAACAAAGACAAAAGTTAAGTGTTTCCAATATTGTTTAATCTACCCATTATTCTCCAGATTAAAAGATAGATAAAGGATTTGGTCCACAAAATGTCAGAAAATACTGAAAAATGTCCATCTTACTTTTTCAAAGTCCAGGGTGATGTTTGAATGCCTTCTTCTGTCAGTCCAAAACCCAAAGATATTCAGTTTAATGTGATAATAAACAGAGAAAAATGGGAAATCTCTGTGATTGAGAGGTTGAAAACAGTGTTTTCTGCAATTTATGCATGAAAAACTACCTTACCAATCGATTGATAATCAAAATAGTTTAATTGTTACAGTCCAATTACTTAACTGGACAAGTGAGTTGTTAGATTTACTAACCCCACCTTGCATTTTACTTTCTCCGGTCAAGTGGACATCCTTATTGTTGAACCCTGATAGTGAAATAGTTTGCCTTTACAGCAGTTTTGACTGATGCATTATGACGTATAGAATATGACACGCTCACTTTTGTTCCCAAAGAAAAAACATCTATCTCTTGGTTGCAGCTGGGAACCAACTTCTCAGCTCTATTTGTTTTTGGTGGAACTGCTCAGAATGGTTCAAAATTAGGTGCGCAAACCAGAATGGGACTGGTTCCATGTTGGTGGAAAAGGCCTATTAGAGGTCTTCATGTGTCCACCCAAACCCAAAGACCTGAGACCCAACTGGGGACCTGTACAGGTTTGAATCAACATTTCTTACGGTCAATCGGGTCCTGTTCTATTACTGTGAGTCCTGGGAATGTACAACATTATGTGCAGTGCCAGACTGCTACCCGACCCAACCCTGATCAGAGTGTGTGGCGGGCAACAGCAAGTGCAAGCCAACTGTAAAGTGCCTCTGTGGCCACAAGGTGGTACTGGGTTTGGGCTCTGGTCCAGCATTTCTTGGTTCTACATGTGTCCAGCTGCCAGCTTTTAAACATGTATGGTTTGGCTCCGAATAGTTCATTTCGGACATGAATTCCTCTGCTTGTCAGCCAATGTGTTCACTTCAGTCTTTAAAAGAAGTATGATCACTTTACCCTCAGCCTTCCCTCATTGGTAATTGATCAATCTCTGAGCTGATTTCACAGTTTTACTGATATTATCAATAACTAAACTAACAAACTTGGCCGCAGTTTACATCTGTGAACTCTTAACCCATTATCTGCAGCCTGAGGTCCTCTGGTGAGTGTTTCCTGCTCGTTCTTAGATCCAGGTTTGCAAGTAAAGGTGTGTTAGTTGTTCATATTCCCAGACTTTGTCAAGTCTTGCCAGGGAAGCTCAGGCTTGCTACCTCAGTGTCAGCCACAATGCATTTCAACTGCTGGACAGTTCAGTCAGAGATCTGGCTGTTATGCTAGTAGTGGCCAATGTAGCCTGAAGCCTTCAGCCCCAAGCAGAGATGAGCAGTGGGCTACAGAACCCTGGTAAGCTCACATCTTTCCAACTCCAACTTTATCTGAAATTGATGGAGATCCCCTTTAATTTCCTATACTTTTATATTTATTTAATATTGTTGCAAACTTGTGCTAAGATAACCTTATGAACTAACAAAAGTAATGTTTTGGCCCAGTTTTGACCCATTTCCACACCAGCATCAGTTTCAAAACACTTCAGTAAGCATTCAAACCATGCAGGGAGTAAATGTTTTAGACAGTAATAAATAGGAACTAGCTCGTAGTTTAGCACCTGTCAGCACAGAGACTTGTTCCATTTGTTCTGCGGTGCTGCTTTGATGGCTTACCAACTTCTGTCACCATAACTGTTTGACCAGTCGGGTTCTCGTCTCAACCTGGCTGTCAACCGTTCCCCTTGCATTTCTTTAATTCATTCTGGAGCCTTTCTAACTGGC
Source organism: Lutjanus campechanus (assembly GCA_027495735.1). Lineage (NCBI taxonomy): Eukaryota > Metazoa > Chordata > Actinopteri > Lutjaniformes > Lutjanidae > Lutjanus > Lutjanus campechanus. Next base: position 9,900 of record JAJHUR010093494.1, on the reverse strand, counting down.
TCACGGGAAATTTTTGGAAGGCTCGGCATCAGTTGGACGAGCTGCTGCGGTAGAAATGCTGACGATCGCTCCTTTTGACTCTAATCAGGAAGTTCCAGAGTCTCTCCAAGATGTGTCTCGGCCCATTAGAGGCACTGAAGATTGAAGGAAAACAGAAGTGGGAACAAAAGTTTGGATTTGTTCTCTTCCCTGTCACCCAAGACAAATCAATGGAAAGGACATTTTTACCATCGAGGCTGAGAGGAAACAACTTGGCCAGGTCTGAAAAAGCTCTTACCTCAAAGTTTTAGTGCACTTTTCGTCTGGTTTATTGTGAGGGCAGTGTGCCACAGCAGAATGGAACCAGAACAACTGGTTTGAGTTTTTTACCGGTAACACGGCTCTCTGTTGAGAGAAAAAACATAATAAAGTAACAGAAACTGTGTTTGCAGGCAAGTGTTGTTGCAGCTGTGTGGAGGTTGACACATAATAAGTGTATCTGCAAACTGCTACTGATTTCAGTTGTGTGTCTGGCTTACAAAGAGTTGCATCAGTTATAATGTTTGACCAGAATCTCACCTCACAGTGTTATTAGCATTATTTGGCTTGGTGATGAGTTTTAAAGTCCACCCCCACATTACTAGAGGATGTAGGAAGGAAGATAGTTCATGTGTCTCAAGAGAAAATCTTTCTTCGTCCTTGATTGCATGAAACTGAAGGTTATCAGTGTTGTTGTGTTTATGATTTTAAAACTAAAATGATTATTATGATTTTAAAATTAAAAGTTGCTGGCAATGTTCATCCAGCATCCAGTCATAATGCCAGTGTTAACATTGGAAACTGGGTGTTGTGAACCACAATACTTGCCAGGAATTCTCAAACTATACCTCCTTTTCCTGGGAAAAATAACCCAAACCTTTTAGCCCATGGCTGTCCCAGGGTGTCTGAGGGGCAGGGGCAAAAAAAATAAAAAAGGGCATCAGCTGTACCAGTGCGCTGAAAGTCATGATTTTTAGCTTGGAAGGGCATCCTAGAATCATGTTTTATCTACCAGAGGAGCATCCAAGAGGGCACTTTTCATGCCGTTTTTTCATATATAGGGGCAGCAGGTGGAAGAGTCCCACTGACTTCAGTGATTTCCTTTCTTTGACTTGTTTTAGTGCCATCATCAGGTCAAAATTTCAGTCCGTGCAATGGTTTTGTTCATGACCAAACACCTGCAAAACAAATTACATTCCCAACAGCCTTGAATGTACTTTGTTTTAGCATTCTTAGATGCTAAGCAAAGCAAACCTTTGTTCTGAGTTCGTCACACCGCAGAAAAATGTGTCATTGACCACACACAGGCAAGCTTAAATGAAAATCACTGAGCATATAAAATTGTGCTCTGAAATGCTGGGAGCAGATCCGCTCCATTGTCTCAAGTGTCAAATACCACCGAGACCTGGAAAATGGACGCTCCATTTAACAACTTTATTAGACTTGTACAGACATGTTTCAGCCATCAGAGGACATTGATCTGCCTGAGAATCAGCTCGTTCCTTTCAATTCATGATTTTGATGAGGACTTTTCTTTGGAGCAGTGGTGGACTCGTTTAAGGTGAAAAAAAAAGTTGTTTTATTGTACAACAACTAATAAATACACACAGGGGACTATTTAACTATTTAAAGGCATGTGGAGGCCTTTAAATAGTTAAATCGAGGCCTAAACTTAGGAAGATATTGGTGAATGAGGCCCAACGTTATTCGGTACGTACACAAACCCGCACAAGCCTGTTGAGAATTCCCCATAAATCCCAGGATCTCAATTTTTGGTATTCAGTTCCAGACTGACAGACTGACAGACACGTCTCTGAGGCTTTATACAACACCCCCCTCCTCACTTCCTCTGTTTCACATCTCCATCATTTCTCGTTTTTGTGCGGTCTGACCCCATTTCTCACATCCCTGACTCCCTTCTCACTCACTGCCTCCATCTCTCTGTTCAGCCGTCTCTCAGTCGCTCTCCTCTCCTCTGCTAATTATTCAGTCCCGCCGGGGTTTTTTCTTCTCTCTCTAACCCATTTTCTGTCTCCCCTCGCTCAGTGGGACGCTTCGCCTCCGGCTGCTCTGTTTGCTTGTTCCCTCTGTACACAGACTATCAAAAACTCCCCACGTGTGCTAAATATGACGTTAGAATTTAAGAGATGTCTTTTTGATTACATGCGTGTTTTCTGCGTGCAGTCGCTGTGTATGTGTGTGCATGCGTATTAGTGCATTTGTCACCCCGTATTAGCAGACCCATGCATCTTCTGCTGCGTGCCCGCCAACTGCGTCCATGAGAAATTCAATTATACGCTGTTTTAAGACACACAAACGTTCATACACACACACGTTGAGGTGCTCCGGTTCATGTTATCCACCTACACCCCCCCTCCGCCTGAAACACTCCCTCCATCACTTACTTTTCTCATTTAATAAAACACCACTTCACTACACCATTACCTCTAAAACAATCTCTTCCTCATTTATCTTTTTCTCCTCCATTCCTCCCGCGCCCTCTTATCTAATCGTACCTCCAGCCCGTCCTCGCCCTCCTCTGTGGAAAATTTTGTTATACATCTTGCATTCGGCAATTTATTCTTCCCATTTGTCATTTCATTACTTGGCTTTTAAAGCAACCCCCCTCTCGCCCTCCTTTTCTCTTTCTTCCTTCTGTCTCTGCTGCTTCCTTTGTTCATAATTCTGTCTATTTTTTTCCCTGGATCCAATTGTAGAAAAATGATCTGTTTGACTTGATTTAAGAAATGGAAAAAGCAGCAGCAATATCTGAACCAAAGCCATCTTTTCGACCTCAAATCGTACATGATTCCCCTCAACTTTAAACCCAAGGAAAGCGGCATCCATTTATCTCCCTCACTCACATATCATTCATCATGTCTCCAGAATAGTAAATCTATCTGAAAATCCATCTTTCATATTCCTTGATCCACGGGTAATTCTCAAATGGAAGCTCAATGCGTTTTCCTCCGTGACCCAGATGGATCAGGCTGGAAGCCTAACAACCTCGAGCCCGGGGTAGCAGCGGCCTTGATGGCTCTTGATGACAGCGCTGGCAGCCCTGCGCTCGCATCAGCCAGCGAACGCTAAATCTCCGCAAATCCAGAAACAGTTAAAGGTGCCGTTTTTCTCAAAAGAGCCCTGAAAAGCAGCTGCACTGCCATTAGAGACTGGCAGTGGGGAGAGACAAAGAAAATGAGCAGGGTATTAGAGAGGATAGAGGTGAGAGAAGCTCATCACGGACTCGAAACGCTCGGCTCCTGCTCTCCACAAAGGGCCAATCGTCGTCAATTACGGGAGTAAGCAAGAGAGAGATGGAGGGAGCGTGAGAAAAAGGCGACGGGGGGAATTCTGAACCTCCGCTTAGTGCAATCACTGTCACACAGTGAGAGTGAGAGCAGGGCGATAAAGAGAAAGAGTGTCAGAGCCCGATAGCTGCAGGGTGAAATTGCCATCATTAAACAGTCACCGAGTGGCAGAGGAGGGTGGAATTTCTGTCCAGGTCCATCTGAAAATGTCAAATTCTAACCATCAAATACGGCATCTTTCAACTCTGCTAGATTTTGTTTGTCCTATTTATAATATTTTTTGCATTTGTCTTGGAAGACCTTTCTTCCCATACGATTCAGAGGGAGATATTGTACTTTTGATTTCACTCAACAGCTATAGTTACTTAAAAAATAAAAATTTTATGAGCAAAACATGATCAGTTTTGTGAATATGTATCATTATCATAGATCAAAGGATGCAACAGTAAAAAAGCTTAATTTAGCTCCACCTCCATTAGCTACAACACTGAATTTACATGTTAATATCAGTAAAATAACAATCCGTTAAGGAAATGTTTATGGCCACTTGGGGGCAGTGCAACAGGCTGTAAACACAACATGACATTGCCTGACATGATATTTTCACTGGAGAGGTTTTTGTGTTCGCCTGATGAATGAAAGAGTAATATTTCAGCATCCTGGCAGTTCATTAAATAGTCAAAATAGATTTGTGTACACGGTCATCAAAGCGATATTCCACCCCAGAATGATAGTCCATTCAATATGTACTCACCCCTATGCCGATGTGAGGATGGGTGAAGATCTTCAGTTCACAAAACAATCCTGAGACTTAGTATATCTCGCAGTATTTTCACACATGCATCCATTAAGAGATATACGAAGTCTCACGATACATGGACGCCATGTTTACATGCTACCTGGGAGGCTACAGTTGACATTTCGGCTAAAAACATGGTGTAAATGGCGTCTTTTGTGGTTACATTTTAATGTCGCGGCTCACGGACACTTGGATTACACCACACGAGCAGGATGGAGACATTTTGTGTTTGTTTTGTGTTCTTTTTTTTTACATTTTATCTGTGGTCACCATTCACTGCCATTAGCTGCAACCCTGTTTTCTGCTGAAACTCCAGGATTGTTTTGTGAACTGAAGATCTTCACCCATCCTCACATCAGCATAGAGGTGAGTACATATTGAGTGGATTATCATTCTGGGCTGGAATATCGCTTTGACCAAGTAGTTTTGGTGCAAACCTACCAAAGACCATTTAAGAATGTAACTGGATGTTTGTGTCCATGTACAAGAATCTAGATTCAATTTTGTGATTTTTTCACAAACTGTCATGAGACTTTGTTGAGTATTTTCTCTCCTTTACCTCTAGTTTGGTGATGGAATATAAAAAGGTTCTCGGTAAAACCACATAGGTAGATTCTAGATAAAACCTATGGGATATACAAATTTTCTCTGTAGAAGCCCCTGGATGTGTTCTCAGTAAAACTGCCTAGGTGGGTTCTAGATAAAACCCATGGAATATGAAAAGGTTCTCACTAGAACCCTCCGGGTGTGTTCTAGGTAAAACCCTTGGAATATAAAAAGGTTCTCTGTAGAATCTTCTGGGTGGGTTCCTGCTGGCACCCTTAGAAGGCGAAAAGGTTCTGGATGGAAGCCCCAGAGAGGGTTCTAGGTTGAACCATTACATTACATTACTCTATAGAACCTCTCACAGGGAGTTCTAGGTGAGACCTTTCACAGATGGTTCTAGGTATAACCCGTCATGTTCAGTTCTAGGGGGAACTCTGAAAGGGTTTCTAGTGTAACCTTTATAAAAGGTTTAACAGGAACTAAAATGGCTCTCCTATGGGGCAAGCCAAAGAACCCTTTATGGTTCTTGTAAGCACCTTTATTGCTGATAGTGCACCTGCCTGTTAATCTCCAGAGCCTGTAAAGTCTGTGATGCAGCCTGTCTGTTCCGAGGCCAAACTCATCCAGAGCCACGAAAAGTAAAATCTGAGTTTCCTGTTAAGATTTAGGACACCGAATAATCACCTCCCGAAATGTAAACCCACCGTCCCCGCAGCAAATTAACAGCATCATCTTTTTTCCCCCTGTTCCTCTTCCTGTTTCTCTTTGAATTTTCTCCACTTGTGATTCCTCAAAGGATTTTATAATTCTTCTTCCAAGAGTATCACATCGCTCCCCCTCATCCCCTTAAATCACATCTCTCTCTTCCCCCGAAGACATATATGGAAGTAAGTAACATTCTGCATAGCTGCTGCTGCGATTAAACAAAGGCAAATTTGGCTGCGCTCCTCCGTACGCCTCTGAAAGTTATCCGTTCTGATTTCAATAAGAGAAGACAGCGAGAAGCAGAGAAATCCTCTGGGTACCAGGTTCCCCGTCTCCAAATTTCTAAATTTAAACTACAATCCTAATCACCCTGCCATCCTCGCTCCCGCAGGCTTAAAACTCTGCGCACATACACACACACACACTTTCAAACCAGTCCTACGCCTGGACCCCCCCCCCCTCGCCTCGACTCCTGTTTCATGTCCCCAAAATCCTCCCTCTCCCTCCCCGGCTCTTCTTGCCAGTGTTTGATCTTTTTTCTGCAGCCAAGTTCTTTTTTTGGGTGGAAGCTTCAGCTGCCGCTGTGAGATTTAGAGACGAGCTTTTAGTCACCAAAGACGACAACAAAGTGTTTGTTTGTTTGTGTGTGTGTGTGTGTGTGTGTGTGTGTGTGTGTGTGTGTGCAGGGGATGACGAGGGAGCTGCAGGGATACATAAAGAGAATTATTAGGATGGAGAAAGGGGAGGAAAGAGGTTACATAACTCACAGCTGGAAGAAAAGAGTGCGGCAGCAGAAGAGGGAGAGTTTTAAAAATTCAGATGGGAGCAAAGTGGGAATAGTAAATTTGAAGGAGTGAGGCGGTTAGAAGGAGTGCTGCAGGATGGAGAGAGCATCAAAGATGTGGAAATAAAATCTAAAAATAATGTTGATCCTCAGTGAGTCACTGTAAAACTGGCTAAACACTGCTGTTAGAAAGCAAAATAAGGCTGCACAGCGGGTCATCACTGGGAGCAAGTTAGCATCTTGAAGCTTGTAGACACGTTTGTAAAATAAACACTTTTGCTCCCATTTTTCTTGAGTTGCAAATGTGTTAAAATCTGTGTTAATGAGCACTTCTCCAAAATAATGCGCCCATCTGACAGATGTGGCATATACAGATGCTGATTAAACTGCAGGGTTATTACACAGGGGTGTCTTGGACTGGTCCCATGGTTACATTTACTGCTAGACTGACAACTTATTGCTAAGTTTGTTTTAGCTCTGCTTTGAGCTTCAGCGTCACTCTCATCTTGCTGTTTGCTCGCTGTCCCTCACTTGCATGCTGCACACACATCATGCACTGCCCTGTTCCATAAAGGAGTTAAGCGACGCTTATAACAGTATTCTTCAATGAAGTCCAATAATTATTTCGGCAGATGCAGCAAACTGCCATCCCGTAGAAATATGTTGCTTTTTACTGTGAGAAAAAATGCACACTCTCACAAACCTAGGATATACCAGGCCAACATTTAGAAGGTCTTTTCCTGGACTGACATATCAATTTATAGGACACCTGTTAGTAACTGGGTGCTGCTGCAGACCGGCCTGCTCTGAAAATGCATCAGTTTTATTCCAAAGTGGGCTGACACATATCAGAACCAACTGAGGTGTATTTCTTCAAAAATTTAAATTTCATTAGTTTTCTGACTCGCCTTTAAAAAATGATCGGTTACCTGTAAGTTTATAAGTAGGATTACTAGAAGAATCCATCATGGAGAAGCCAGTGATGTTGATAGGTTTTCAATGTAGTGAGTCCCCGGGACCCACAGGTGGTGATTTGAGTGGGTCCCTGGGAAATTCAATGGGTCCCCAACTGTTATGAAAGTGGCAGCTAGATCATTGATGTACTTTGTAAAACGCCCTATAAACCACTGACCTTGTGGCGGCTCCATTGTTACAAAGACATGCTGTGCAGACAAACATTGTTCAAACTCAAAAGCAATGGATTCCTCTTTCAGGATGCCTTTCCTTAAGTGCGATCCCACCTCCCCCACCTCCCCCTCCTCCGTCCACTCTTGCATGCATCTTAATCTCACCTTTCATGTTAATCTCATAATTCTTATCAAATTATCGTTATCCTGTTTCAGTGTTGACAGCTTGTCGCACGCAAGGATTCGTGGTGTCCATCCCACCGAAGGCTGCTCGTTGGATTTCATTAACTTCTTCAACTCAGTCCATCAAACTTCATTTATGTTCTGAAGCACCTTTTCACTCAGAATCTAAAAATATAGCAGTTGTGAAACACTGATATGATATAAGGCACAAAGTTAAAATGAAATGCTAAAATATGAGAACATGAGTTGCTACTTTTAGGCACTTTGGCTTCTCTCAGCTACAAGTGTTTGCTTTTATAAATGATGATGTTCTAAATTTCTACAAATACCATAATTTGCAAGCTCTAAAACTCAAATTGTTCCTCACCAACATAGAAACACAAGCACAAACAGACATGTATACATTCAGGGTCACAGTCAGGTCTTATTATTTCTAGGAATTCATTTGCATTCATTTTATCTTTTTTTTAAAATCTATTTTACCGCCAGATAAAAGAAATCATATATTTTGGTGATGATGAAGCTATTGTAACTTGAAGCCAGTGTCACTCCCGGCTGTCATGGATCTGATGGTGCTAACAGTGCTCCCTCATTCACACACACACACTCACACATCACCTTAGATTAGTAATTCCCATCTGTCTATTGAGATAGCGAGGTATTAGCGCTGAGCTAAATCTCTGAAAATCCTGGTTTATCACACTTGCGCATCCCACATTATCCTCCCCTGCACACACACACACACGCTCACACACACACACTCGTAGACACACACACACACAGGAGTCATTGCCACTGTCTCAGTAGAGTCATCTCTGCAGCAGATCAGTCATTTGTGTCTCACTCCTACAATAATGGCCACCGCATCCACAGCACTAATGTAATCAGTACAGTCATATCAAACTCAACGCTTCTGCTTTTTAACAGAAAAAGCTGCTCATTCACTAATTATTTACTTTTGACATTTTTCTGGTCATTGTTAAAATTTGAGTGAAAGTCAACACCTCCTGCAGATGTTTGACATTAAAAGCCTGCCACAGAATGAAAGGATCATGCCCTCACATCTCACTACTTGAATGCTAGAATTTAAAAAAAAACTTGAAAAATTGAACGTCCTTGAAGAGGAGAGAGAGAAATTCTTTTTGCCGTGTGTGCAAAACCTGTTTAATTCAGAAGCAGCAGAAGATGAATGAACTTGAAGGTGCAAACAGTCAAAAGTTATGTTGCCGCAGGGATGATGTATTTTTGTAGGGCCAACACGGAATTTAGTGTCGCTCTGGTTCCCTCCACAAAAACCCAATGAAATTTTTCCATTTGATTTTGAATTAGTGCAGAAAATGAGTCCACAAAAGTTTAAGGTACTGTTCAGTAAGATTATCTTCACAATTTAACACGATCTTTCAAGTGTAAATTCAGTCACCAGAAGTGAAACGTTGATGTCAGGCTTTAGACAAACTACGCCAGGGTCACATGACTAAAATGTCACCACCACTAGTGTTCGGCGTGATGATGATGATGATGATGAATGAATGTGTGGAGTTTCGTTACCTACAGAACTTATTTCAGGCATTGAACCAAAACACGCTCACTCCTGTAGCACTTTTTTTTTACTGAATCTGAGCAGAACTTGTGTTGAATACATTTCCTTCCTCATAAAACATTTGCAAAGCTCCTTATTTGAACATTTGGAAACCATCATTTATGTCCATGATTACTAGCAAGCAGTCTTCCTCTTCCCTGCTTTTGCTGGTGCATTGCTGCAAATCCTGGTTCACTACCACCATCTGTGGATCAGTGGGATAGAGTGAAACTACTGGCAGGAATGTGTATGTTTAAGAAAACTGTGTTATCATGGCACTGCTCGAGGTAATAGATCATATACATATAGACCTTAGTACCTTTTAAATCCTCAAGCTGAAATCAGCTCAAAGTTAACTTCATCTGACTAGTAACAGTCCAGCACCAAGTTTAACATAAGGATAATTTTGCCATTGTTTCTGGAATGCTCTAGCATACTGGCTGTCTTTTGAGTTTTACAAAACAAGAAACTTCCCTTATACAAACATTCACATGTAGCAGACACAGCAAAGTTAGCATATTAGCATCCTCTTCAGTGTCCAGTTTCCTGGCATTCATGCAGCTCAGCCTCCTGCTGTTGCATTTTTAATTGGATCAATGATTGGATTGATGAATGGAAGCTCTATTTATAGAGGATGCTGACGCAGGCTGTGGGCTGACACTGCAACACCAACATGTCCCACAATCCTACGCTGTCTGGAGCTATTAAGTTTTGCACATAAACTGCTAAATGGTGTGCTTGGATTGCACCTTTAGTTTTTTATTTTATTTTATCACCAGTATTATATTATTGTATGAATCTCTGTTGTTTGAAGTTTAGTTTCTCTCATTTGTTGCTGTTTGCACTTTCAC
>JAJHUR010093493.1:0-25801 GCA_027495735.1 Lutjanus campechanus | reverse complement strand
ACATAATAATAATAATAATGATAATAATAATAATAATAATAATAATAATAATAATATTTTTTTTTATATAGCACTTTTCAAGCTTACGCACAAAGTGCTGTCCACATTAAAATATTTACAGAACAAGAATAAAATTAAAGCTGCAAGCAGCGTTTCTGACCAAATTTGAGTTGAATATGGTCAATGTGGTCAGAGCAGCACCTCGAAGTCTAAAACATGGTATTTCCTGTCGCCAGCAGGGGGCGCTATGACAATGAACACGTCTACATGCAGACAAAATTTCTGCATGACGTGTTCAGGGCGGGACTATTATCAAGCATGTGAAGTTCGGGGAGAGACACGTGACCTGAAGACAAGATGGCTGCCTAGCTCTGTCGCTCTCGCCCCTGCTTCCCCAATTCATCGAATTAAACAGTCAGTTAAAACTTTTTCCGCGATTTAAACACAAGCTTTTAAAAATGCAGTCGCAGAGAAACTAACAACTTCAGGCTTCCAAGCCAGCCAACACCAATTTGGGTGACATTTCAACTAACCCGAACAGTGGTATAAAGTGGGATAAAGTAGCTAACACGATCAAGCTAGCCATGTCAGAACAGCGGCAATTCATGGACGACAAGTACTCTGAATTGAACGACACACTCGACAAGCTGCACCACGACATCTCCACCTGTACAAAGGATGTGTCCAAACTGCGCTCTGACACCACAAGTCTTTCCAAGCGCATAGACAGCACAGAGAAGACCAGCAATGACAACAGGTGTAAGATAACGGAGCTGGAAACCAAACTTGCTGATCTGGAGGATCGTAGCCGCCGCAATAACATCCGAATCCATGGGTTACCTGAGGACGAGGAAGGGTCCAACGCTCGCCAGTACATAGTTGCATCCCTGCCTAAGTGGTTCCCTTCTTTAAGTGACCAGAATATTGAAATTATGAGAGCTCACCACATCGGACCCCAAAATGGCAACTCACCCTCCTCATCAAGGACACTCATCTGTAACATGCTTCGGTTTTCCGACCACGACCGGATTCTCCAGGCCGCCCGGCGTTCTCCCCTGAAAGTCGGAGGCAAAGACATCATCCACTCGGCTGACTACAGCAACTACACGGTCACCCGCCGCCGCGAGTTTTCCACACTCATTGAGGCTGCGAGGAAGCTGGGATTCCAGACGTTCCTACTGTACCCCGCCAGACTGAAACTGATCCGGGGATCCGCTCAACATGTGTTCAACTCTCGCCAGGAAGCTGAAGACTTTATTAATCGGCAAAAGGATAATGGAGACTAAACTGATAACCTGCGGTCACCACTGCCATTGAGACTCTTTTTTGTTGTTGTTGTTCGTCATCTCGCTCTGTTTGAGAGTGAGCACCAGCAGTAAAGTGAGTGAACCGCTTCTGATGTACTTTTACTTTATTATTCCCAGTTGTTACTGTACTTAAACTATGGTGATCATATAGTTAAGAACTTATAGCGGAAATATTCATATTTTGCATTTTATTTGTTTATTTTTTCTCTTATATGTGGGTATATTTTCTCCTGTGGTTTTCATATAAAAAGGTTCTACTAATTTAACCCACATCATTGCTCTAATTTAATTAAGTTGCTATGATAATTTTTAATTGACTGTGTCTCTACTATCAGGTTGGATAGGTTATTTCTTACTAGGGAGGTGGGCATTATTGGCGGGGCTTTCTCAGTGCCAGGTGTCTAATAGTAGGGGGTTTCATTTGGGGTTTAAGCTATACCACCAGCGGTGGTCATGTTTTGTTTTTCTGATGTTACTACTTGTAACTCAGATGGAGTTAAAGTTCATAATCATGTTTGGCGGCATGGGGATGGGTTTGTTATTTTATGGCCTGGAATGCATCTTGTGAAATTATTTACTTTAGTTTTTACTCCTATTTCTTTTTTGTTTCATCGAATGCGGCACTACCTGTCCATCTGGGTTTTTACATTCAGTGTGTTGTCCGCATTCATTATTTTGCTGGAATCTGACATGGTTTACTCTCTCTTACAATTGTCAATGTCATTTTCATCATAACTACTCTACAGTTTGCTAGCTTTAATACAAATGGGCTCAACAATCCAATCAAACGCACTGCTTGTTTAGACCTTCTACGTAGACATCAAGTGGATGTAGCATTTATACAGGAATCTCATTTGAGAAGCAATGATGTTTCCCGCTTTAGTAACAGAAACTATTATGTGGCTGCCTCTAGCTCTTTTACATCTAAAACCAGAGGCTCATTAGTGGTGTTAAGACGTTCTTTGTCATTAACCGTCTTGGAAAGCCATGGGGGTGGGGATGGACGTGTTTCCTATATCAAAACATTTGTCGCGGGAAGAAAGGTGGCATTTGTATCAATTTATGCACCCAATGATTTTGACCCTGACTTTTTTGCATATTTAACAGACCTTTTATCCAATATGCAGGATTTTTCGCTAATTTTGGGTGCAGATATGAATGCCACTGTTAACCCTGCCCTTGATTGCTCAAGCTGTGTGAGTCAGCACTCTCAAAGTCATTCTTCTACCTCTCTGAATAAACTCATCGCAGACCTTAGCCTTACTGATACATTTCGTTCTATTAATCCTTCAGTGACACAATACAGTTTCTATTCACATAGACATAGGACTTATTCACTTATTGATTATATATTCACTTCCGCCTCACTGATATCAGAAATTCACAGTGCAGTAATATTACCCACCCCTCTTTCTGACCACAGTATTATGTTATCCAAAATTACCCTGAGAGACACACCTAAGAAAGCTGCCCGGTGGCGTTTCAATGTTTCATTGTTAAGCAACAAAACATTTTGTGAGTTCTTCAGGGTCGAACTACGTGAATTTGTGTCATTAAATCTGGGCTCTGTTGATGATCCTTGCATGTTCTGGGGTGCTTTGAAAGGCTTTATAAGGAACACTGCAATATCATTCTCATCCCATCAGAGTAGGGTCAGATTGGCTAAAATAAATGTTCTGGAGGCAAAGTTGACTGAATTGGAGCAAAGACAACAAGTTACATTTAGTGACAGTCTAAAACCAACCATTGATGTAGTACGTTCTGAGCTGAACTCACTGCTGAGACAGAGAGCAGAATTTTTAATGTTAAGGACAAGGAGGAATTACTATTTCAATGGACCTAGACCTAGCCATCTCCTTGCTTTAAGGTTAAGACAAAATGAAAAATTCTCTAACATCACATCAATTAGTTCTGCAGGTGGTCTTCTAACAAGCCCTGAAGATATTAATGCAGAGTTTAGAAAGTTTTTCTCTGGCCTTTATTCCTCAGAAGTACCTGTGGACACTCGAAAGAGTCAGGACTTTATGAGAAATCTAAATCTCCCATCCTTATCACAGGAGGAGGCAGACCATTTGGGGTCCCCTATTACATTAAACGAACTCAGGGAGGCCATCTTTGGTATGAAGAGAGGAAAATCTCCAGGGTGGGATGGTATTCCACCCGAGTTCTACTCAACTTTCTGGGAAGAACTTGGATGGTACATGCTAGACATGATTTTAGCATCTGTGGAAAAGGGTTCCTTTCTTGAGGATGTCAACATGGCACTCCTTGCTGTCTTACCTAAACCTAATAAAGACCCCACTTTGTGCAGTACCTATAGGCCTTTAAGCATTCTATGTGCCGAAGTAAAGGCGTATGCCAAAATTTTAGCCTCAAGGATTGAGTCTCATATGACCAAGCTTGTGCATTATGACCAAACTGGTTTTATTAAGTCCCGTCTGGCAGGAGACAACATTCGCAGGTTACTTCATGTAATAGACTTTTCAAAGGATATAAAAACACCCTGTGCTGTGTTGTCACTCGACGCAGAAAAAGCCTTTGATCGGCTCGAGTGGCAATACCTGTGGGAGGTCCTTGGTAAATTTGGCTTTGGTCAGGGCTTTATCAAGTTGGTGAAGATACTTTACAAGAATCCGTCAGCCATGGTGACAGCCAACAACATTTTATCTACCCCAATCTCTATCTCTAGAGGTTCTCGTCAGGGCTGTCCACTCTCCCCTCTTTTATTTTCTCTTTCTTTAGAACCTCTAGCCCAAAGTATCAGACAACATCCCCATATTGAACCCATCACTTTTTGCAACACCCACTACTCTTTGTCCTTATTTGCAGATGACATATTACTGTATGTCAATAATGCCCCTTCCTCAACCCCCCACATTTTGGATGTTTTTGCCCAATTCAGCTACTTCTCTGGATATAAAATCAATTGGTCCAAGTCCCAACTAATGCCCCTTAACTCAGCCTTAACCCATCTGTACTTCCTCCTCACATCCCTGTTGTCAAATTTTTCAAATATCTGGGTATTGACATCCATCCTTCTTCACCCTCTATCCCTATAAAAAACTTTCAAAAAATTCTGAAGCGGGTTGAGGAGGATTTGGACAGATGGATGAAATTGCCTAATTCTTTGTCTGCTAGAATTTCCATAATTAAAATGGATATTCTACCCAGAATTAATTTCTTTTCCAATATGATACCCCTTTCGCCCCCAGTTGATTATTGGGACAAACTGACTAAAATAATCTCTAAGTTTATACGGGGTGGTAAACAACCACGTATTAGGTTTTCCACTTTACAAAGAAAGAAAAAAGACGGTGGCTTGGCTGCCCCAAACTTTAAACTGTATTTTTGGTTGCATGTGCTCCGTCCTGTGTCAACATGGCTTGACCCCAATGCTAAGGTGTCATGGAGAGCAATAGAGGAGAATCTTGCCCACCCCCATCGGCTACAGGATCTTGTTTACTCTGCTGTGCCTCCTAAACTTGCTAAGCGCCAGCTTGGTCCAATTATGTCCTTTTTACTGTCAACGTGGCGGCTTGTAGAAAAGTACACTCAAACTTCTTTAAAATGGCACACGCACAGCCCCATATTTAATAATTACAATCTTATTACAGGAGGTGTCCCCTTTCAATTCTTGCAATGGTCCACAAATGGTGTTGATATTTTGTCAGATGTATGGGATGATAAAGGAATGAGATCATTTGATGATTTGTGCTCTATGTATAATGTCCCCAGAACCTAATTTTTCTTTTACCTTTGGCTCAGGTTAGCAATGAAAACATATGGGGTTCCATGGGGTGTACCCTTAACAAGTCATTCACTCCATTCTCTTCTAAATGTGGAAGGTCAGACTAGAGGCTTAGTATCAAGGATATACTTACTTTTAAATTCTGTCTGCAAACCCTTGGCAATCAAACACGTCTGGAGTAGAGATCTTGGCTGTTCTGTAGATAACATTTGCTGGTCAACAGTTTGGGACAATTTGGATGATTCTTCGAAAAATCCTAACCATAAACTGATACATTTTAAATTGCTGCATAGGATGTACTTAACTCCTAGAAAACTCCATCTGATGAAGCTCATACCCTCTCCCAACTGTGAGCTCTGCTCAGATGGAGAAACAGGGTCTTTTCTGCACATGTATTGGAATTGCCCAGGGGTAGTGCATTTTTGGAGAATGGTATCCACAATCTTATCTAATCTCCTTGATGTTAAAGTACCATGTTGTCCTAAGCTGCTGCTGCTGAACGATACTTCCTCTCTAGGTCTTCCATCTCATCGAATGTATGGACTTTTAGCTGGTCTGACAGCAGCAAAAAAGATGTTAGCCCTTCACTGGCAACCTCCTCACTCTTTGTTGCGAAATCACTGGCTACAATCTCTGTTGGACATTGCATATATGGTGTTGTCGGTAGCAGAAATGCGTAATGCTAAACAATCAACTGTCTGTGTCTGGATCTCCTTTACTGACAAACTGAAAGAGCTTTTGGATTCATAGTTCATTTATGATTATTGTTATGTAAATTTCACCATGTTGTAATTTTTATTTATTACCTTTTTATTTATAATTAATTTATGTTTTATTTACTTATTTATTTAGCCATTTATTTTATTTTATTTTATTTTGTTTTTATTTTATCTTTTCTCAGATTCAGTCTGCTAAGGCCAAATTGTAAGAGTATGGGGTTGCCGCCAGGGGTGGGAGTTGGGGAAAATGTTTGTATTTGTTTTTGTATGTTATTTGTTTCCCTTTTTATATTAATAAAACAGTTGATAACAAAAAAAAAAAAAAGCATGTGAAGTTCGGTGCAGATCGGACCATTTATGGTAAAGTTATGGCAATTTCATGTTTCATGGCGAGACATCAAACTTCGCCGCCACCTCACGGCCACGCCCTTCAATAAGAGCGTAATCTTTTAATAACTTTTGATCACAACGTTATCTAGATGGCACAGAGTGATTTTGAAGCTGTTCTGATTAATCCTGTAGGAGGAGTTCGTTAAAATACAACATGTGCAAAACGCCAAAAATGGCCGCCAAATTCAAAATGGCTGACTTCCTGTTGAGTTTGGCCAATGGGTCCAGAGGCTTTTTTGTGCGTCTGGTTGTGATACATATGTGTACCAATTTTCATGCATGTCGGTGAAACGTGCCGCGGGGACTGATGTTTAAAGGGTGTGGGCTATCCATTTAGCCACGCCCATCTATGAAATTCATATCATATGGTCAGGCCTGAACCGTTAACAAACATGTGAAGTTTCAGTCAGATTCAACCAAGAACACTGAAGTTATGGCCACTTCTTTGGTTTTGGCGCAACGTCGACTTCGCCGCGCCATCAGGGCAACGCTGTTTGACGATATGTCACAATCTTCAAAATATATCATCACCAAAGTCTTAAAGCATTTCTGACCAAATTTGAGTTGGATATGGTCAACGTGCTCAAAGTAGCACCTCAAAGTCTAAAGCATTGTATTTCTTGTCACGAGCAGGGGGCGCTATGACAATTACCCAAAAAAAGTAGGTTTTCCAGTTTTCGCGATTTTGCATAAAAAAATTATAGGCGGAAATGGGTGTGGCCTAGCTCAGGTGATTCAGGGCTATTCAGGGAATCTGTGGCTTGGCCCCCTAATAACTCCAGCAATTCCAATAGGGTCCTCGCATCGGACGGTGCTCGGGCCCTAAAAATCATAGACCCACAAAATCACCCACCTATTAAATACAAAATCAGGAACATGAAAGATCATATAGAAACACTTAAAAGAGTATTTCAAGTAGATATAAACAAACATTATTAATTCCTAAGAATAATAAACAATAAAACATTAATGATCGTAGGCTATCCTATAGAAGTGAGATTTAAGAAGTCGCTTGAAAGCTGTAGTGGAGTCTGCTGATCTCACATTAAAGGGAAGGCTGTTCCAGAGCCGAGGGGCCATAACTGAAAAAGCCCGGTCACCCTTAGTTGTAAGTCTGGTCTGAGGAACAGCCAGAAGGTTTTGATCAGCTGATCTCAAGGGCCTGGCTGGAGTGTACAGAGTTAAGAGTTCCTTAATATAATCTGGAGCAAGATCATGGATTGCCTTGTACGTGATTAATAAAACTTTAAAATGTATTCTAAAATTAACTGGCAACAAGTGCAGGAATGCTAAAATTGGGGTGATATGACAGGACTTCTTGGATTTTGTCAGTAATCTGGCTGCTGAGTTCTGGATGAGCTGTAGTTGTGAGACCAAGTGTGAATTTAAACAGGTAAAAAGAGAGTTACAGTAGTCCAGGTGTGATGATATAATGATATCATATCAATATATCAATATATATAATGATATCATGTTTTCATTGCTATGAGCAGATATACATGATGATGATACATGATTTTTATACTGCAGACAGGGGTTCAACTGCGGTTAGGGAGAGATTGTGCATTCAATTAAATCTTAACTAAGTAAAAATGTTTTGTCTCATGCTTCAAGACACTGTCAACTTTTTAAGACCAAAATCATAATCTCTTTCTAAACACAAGTTTAATTATGTTTTCATTGCTATGAGCAGATACTGTAGGAAAACAAAATGCTTATAAACTAAAAAAAGACCTAGAAATCAGAAATAAAGGCCTGTCTCTAGTAATAGCCTTTCTTGAATAAAGACCTGTCTTCAGGTCAGGTAAATAAGTGTTCTAGTACAAGACAGCTAGGCATCTACACACACACACACACACACACACACACACACACACACACACACACACACAATACAATGAAGCTAGGTCTAAGGGGAACCAGACTTCCTCTAATGTTTTTTGATCAGGGTTTGCATGATAGCCTCGGTCTGTGTGGACGGTGTGTGCATCACAGACAGAAACGGGTCGTGTGTGCGTGTGTGTGTTTGGGTGACTGAGTAAAATAGGCTGCATGGGCATGAAGGACAATGAGGGAAATGTAATACTGATTGATTGACTGTGTCCTAGACTGAGTATATGCAAAGCAGGACAAATGCGTGTGTGTATGTGTGTGTGTGATGTGAGTTGGTTTATGCAGAGCTTGGCAGAGCAGCTCTCCAGAACACAACAAATAAGATTAAAATGCAAAATGCAGGCAGGGAAGTAACCAGGCAAGCGGCTCGGGCCTTTTTAACATATGCTGAAAAATTTGCAAGTTGGAAGGGCGACATTAGATCAACTCTGAGCTTTGTCATATTGGTGCGCCGTCATTGGTCCAAGGCCGGCCGAGATCACTGTCAGCTATCAACCCCGCCTTTTCTAACTGAATCAATCTGGGGTGTTTAAAAGGCAAGCAATGATTCATCATGGGCTTTTCATACAGTTGTATGACTGTAGCCATGCTCTTCAACATTTTCAGCTTTATTTGTTTTGTGGCTGTGACAAAAGATGAGACTTTATTGATGCCTTGGGGAAATTCACAAACAATACAATGCACGTGTGTATGAAATGAAGTGAAATTTATTATTATTTAAAAGCATATGCAAATGTTTTTGGGCCAAGATTCAGTTTCATCAATGGCATGGAGAAGAAAGAAAATAAAATACACCATTCACCATTATATTGAATATTTTATAATAATTGTTTTATAAACAATCATCAAATTAGTTTTGATGAAAGAATGCTAACAATAAAATGATGATATACAGTATATTAATATTTAAATGGAATGTCTTCCTATAGAAAGACACAGTTTGCCCAGCCAATCCTATGACCCACAACTGTCCAATCATACATTAGCAACTACTTAGTACCCTAGTACCCTAGTACTTAAAGAGGACATATTATGCTTATTTTCGGGCCTTTGTACTGAGTCTTGGACTCCTACAGAGCAGCTACATGCGATTACCCGCACACAAAGCTTTGTAGATCTTCAGGACGATGTCTCTCTCTGCTCCTCTTTTCTCACCCCGCCAAAAACAGTGTTTCATTAACTCCACCCCCCAGCCCATTCCCGAGGACTTCCGAATCGCTGCCGAGCGGTGCCGAACCCCGCCTCCTCATTATGCCGTGCAGGAGCTCGGCTCTGCACAGAATAATGAGGACTTTACTACTCTACTCTTTTGAAAATGACAAGTTTTGAAATACAGCCATATGTGTTGGATCCCCAATCTGATCCGGAGGTAGACTGGACAGCCTGAAGTTTCTCCAGAACAGAGGTTACTTCATGACGTCTCTGAATGGTAGGAGCAGCTCGTTATTGTCATTACCTGTTTACCTCTGCAGTGTATGTGTGTCGTTTTCGGCTAATACAGCTTCGTAACTGGCTCATGCTGACAAACAGTCCGTGTGAAATGCCGTAGACAGACAAACACAGAGGTGTTTTTATTTTGCTGGCTGTGAAAAAGCAACTATATCCACTTCTGCCTGTTGCTAACGTGCTAACACTGTGAAATCGTTGTAGAGAGCAGCAGTGCACAGCGATACAACTTCCGAAGCAGAGCGGGGGAGAGGGCAGGCTCAGAGCATTATACCGGAACATTTCCATATTAGTAAGTCAAGCACGGATTCACGTCAATGCGACCTCCTGTTATAAAAAACACGGCAAAACAGAGCATTCAGAGCCATCCAAAACGGCCGCGGGGCTCACTTCCAAATGCACGAACCTCGTTTATTTGACGCGGTGGCATCGTTTAACACGAGTATCCAACATTGTAACAACATTTATCGGTCAGAAAAGAGGAAAAAGCATAATAGGTCCCCTTTAATAACGAGGGTAGGTCAGTTAAGTTTTGCATTTCTCTACACGTGGATGCAGTTTTTGAGAACAAATCACAACATAGGGTGATTTTACAATAGCCAATCATAACATAAAAGCCAATCAAAAACAGGGGGAGCTTACAATAGCCAATCACAAGATGAGGGGATTTTTCAACAGCAAATCACAGCACAGCACAGTTTTACAACATTCAATCACAACACAGGGATTTTTTTAAAAAGGCCAATCAGAGCAGTGTTTTTTTATGACACCAAATCACAGCGCAAGGGGATTTAACAAGAGCCAGTCACAGCACAGGGGGATTTTACAACAACAAATCACAGCACAGGGGATTTTTGCAACAGTCAATCACAGCACAGGTGTTTTTAACAACAGTCAATCACATCAGATAGTTTTTTACAACAGCCAATCACAGCACAGGAGGATGGTACACTAGCCAATCACAGCAAGTAGTTTTTGAAACAGCCAGCCAACAACTGCCAATCACAACACAGGGGGTGGTACAACAGCCAACCAGAGCACAAGAGGGCTTCACAACAGCCAATCACAGCACAGGAGAGTTTTACAACAGCAGGTCACAGCACTGTTTTTTTTTGTTTGTTTGTTTGTTTGTTTGTTTGTTTTATTTACAACAGCTAATCACAGCACTGGGGGGGGGGTTTACAAAAGCCAATGACATCACAGGAGTGTTTTACAACAGCCAATCCCAGCACTGGAGAGCTTTACAACAGCCAATCACATCACAGGTTTGTGAATCATTGAACAAGGTCGTTTACAACAGCCAATCACAACACAGGGGATTTTAAAACAGCCAGTCACAGCACAGGAGTTTTTACAACAGCTAATCAAAGCACAGGGATTTTTACCACAGCCAATCACAGCACAGAAGAGTCTAACAACAGCCAATCACAGCACAGGGTTTTTTGTAACAGCCAATCACAGCTCTGTCAATCACAAGGCTAAAAATGAAGAAAGGACGATGACGGGTTAAAGGGCACCCACAGGCAAATTGTTATTTCATTTTACCTTTGAGGGTGACCAGCACCCGTCTGAATTTGCCACCGCAGGCGACAGCCTATATAGTCTATGTCTTAGTTATCCCTGCTAGTGAGAGTCTTCATTTTAACCAACTCAATCCACAGTCACCTTGAAAAGCTGCTTCTCTCCAGCCCTCATGTTTCAATTACTCCCAATTTCGATCTTTAATCTGCCACCATCCTCACTGTAAGTACACTGGAGTATGTAAGCTTGACTGGCGTAGCAACAGTAACTAAGGAGGGCCTGGCTTGAGGCCCCAACACATGATCACCGGTAAAAACGCTTTGCGCTGGC
Source organism: Lutjanus campechanus (assembly GCA_027495735.1). NCBI lineage: Eukaryota > Metazoa > Chordata > Actinopteri > Lutjaniformes > Lutjanidae > Lutjanus > Lutjanus campechanus. The sequence continues at coordinate 14,447 of JAJHUR010093493.1, read as the reverse complement.
TGTCCCATTGTTTTCCTATGGAGAGAGAGGTGGCGCCTGACTAAGCTCACAAAGTTCAAATTATTTGAACTTTGACCTTGTTTGCTGCTGACCTTTTAATGCGGAAACAATAAGATAACAGCTCTATGTGACATACCAGAAGTGACACATACAAGCAGAGGAGGGAGAGGAAAAGAAAGAAAAACTGCACTATATAATACCACTTTAAAAACATACCACAATCTCGGTAGGAAGAGTTAAGCATGGCAAAATGTCAGTAGTCAGATCGGGCTATAAGGTTTATGAATACTATTCGTATATGTGTATTATCTTTTTCCTCCTCGTCTTCTTCTTTCCGGAGTGACAAGTAGCGTTGATGTTGCCTAGCAACGGTGAATACCTTGTACTTGTTGATGATGTATCCCTGAGCTCCGCTGCATTCACTCAGCGCCTCTGCGCCCTACCTGGCGGTGAGCAAAGAGCAAATTTCTTATCATGTGAAAGCCCCTTTAGTGAACATTCAATTCTACAACAAATATGTAATCAATCAAATACATCATATCCATCATATGAGATCGATCACATCAATATCCTGTTTAGAATAAAAGGCCAATAGTGGTCCCATTGATTCAGTCCAGAGTGGGAATGGAAATACTATAAGAGCAGCAGAAGAAAAAGGTTTAAGATTTCTGTTTAGTTTTGCCATGAATTACAGTACATTATGTTCACACTTTATACTATCCAAATGCATCAGATATGGCATTTGTAATCCCTTCAACTTCACATGACAGAGTGTGATCTTTATGAAAAACTATTTCTATGAAACGTATTTTAAAATGGCCTTTCCTGAAATGCTTCGACTTTTATTGCAGCTCATTCTGTACCTCCAGCTGATGTCATCATTGCGCCATTTGAGCGTATCTGCTAACTGAAAATGAATGTAATTCAAGCTAATATCTTACAAACTCAGTTTTGCAATGTAGTATGTAGAGGACTGATTTAAATCTTGGTTAGATAGACACACCATGATAAAACCTGAGCATTCTGCCATTGTCCTGGAACATACACACAAAGCCAGCTGTGAAAATATTACTCATATAACACATATCAAAGTTACTTTTCTACATAACACATTTTTATAACTGTACTTTTGCTTTATTGTGACTCCAGCTAGCATCACAACTAATTCTCATACACCACCTGCATTAGCAGATAAGATGTATGAAGATATGTACATATGCAGCTTCAGAGTGCAGTCTGTGTGCGTGCGTGTGTGTGTGTGTGAATCAGTGGATGTTGTTGTTTGTTTTATGGGCCTGCTGGCTGTCAGGCAGAGGCCCTGCCATGATTCATGGGTTATTACAGCAGCGCTGTAGCATGCACAAGCCATAGCTCATCATCAGATTGCATTCATATACATCACACCACTAACAACATGTACATACATGTGTCCTCATGCTCACTCATATTCATACACACACACACATACACACACACACACACACACACACACACACACCATATACCTGCTGGCACACATGTACACACACAAAGAAGGATGGATGTCTAATATTAAGAAAGAGATTGAAGGTGGAGGCAACTTGGGGGAAATTGATCTTTTACTCTGGATATATCACCAGTGGCATATTTGGCATATTAATGCTGTTGTCTGACTAGTTAGAGCGGGCAAAGGCGACACAGAGGGTAGGGGATCTCCATCAGCAGTTAAACTAGTAACGCCGCTACATGTAATGCTGCTACTGCCCAACACTGGCTATGTATACATACTGCACTGTAAACCCACATACATTAGCAATACGAGTCGATAATCTTAAAAGTTGGAGGTTATCACAGTTTATCGCAGCTTAAAATAGTTAGGGTTACATGATTACAGTTAAATTAAAAAGATTGATTAAGGCAACTCAAATATGTTCAGTAAATTAAACTCAGAATTTTCATTCACACCTCTCATTGCAACAGGTTGAGAAATTCAACATTTCAAGGCAATTTACTTATAGAAATTGTGTTTACTTATAGATTTAGAGTTTTGAGCAGAAACCAAACTCTGAAGTTTTGAAAAAGTTTTACCAGCTAATAATGTTTTTGTTTGTTTGTTTTTTTTACATAATTTACTTTTCTTCTTTAGATAAACTTGAATCTTTGAGTGTTAGAAACCTAAAAAATGTGCATTTCCAATAATGTTGAGTAAACTCTTCGAAGTGAAAGTAATGATTAGTAATCTAATATTTTCACTTGCAACCAATTGTCAAGCATCCAAATAACAAATCAGGTTAATAATTTACAGAACTGATTAATTTTATGTATGTTAACATTATTTCATGTCCAGTAAAGTTCCTATTAATCAAAAATTATGAGTTTAAGTTTTACTTTTTGACTACTTATTACAATTAACACGAGTCTTGGTTAAGCTGTGCACTCGCAGCTGGCTGGGTATCAGTTTATTTATTTATTGCTGTTGACAGAAACTCATGCTAGCAAACTGTAACCAGGATGAACTTCAAACATTATATTATATTCAAACATATATTATTATACATGATTTCATTTGAAAACTGGTCACTGGTCACTTAAAGCGATTAAGGTCAACTAAGGTTACAGGTCAGATTATGTTAAATGCACCACATTTCAGAAGAACAATTTTTTTCCATAACCAGTTTTTGCTCATTTAATTAATTGAGTTTCAAACACCACAGAAAAACTCTTAAGATTTCTAATTTAGTAATCCATCACAGTGATGGATTGTAAACTTTCACTATGAACAGGAACACTTACACTTTGCATAATTGCAGCAGAATATTAATATCAGGCTATTTTATTTTGAAAGATCATGTCTCCATGTAAAGAAGACCATAAGACTTTCCATTCTCTGCTTCTCTCATTTCTGCACATTCCCCTTTAAAATAACATTTCAGTCAATATCAGACATTCTCTGCAGGGATGTTTTTACTAGGGCTGTCAAAATTAACGCGTTAACGCGGATTAATCCATCATCATGATTAATCTGATTAAAAATTTTAACGCAATTAACGCATCTGCAGCGCAGAATGACTCAAAGTCCCTGAAACGTCTCTGGCAACGCAATTCGGACAGTTTGTCCAAGTAGACTTACCGTCGCGGATGCCGCCGCACATGCACAAATGGGTAATTGATCCGGTAGTGGCATATATTCATAGATATGTATATAATAAAGGCGAGATCTCTTAAGGCGGAGTCTCTAACGGCATCACCGGGTGGCCATCTTACCCCAGGCAAGCTCTCTGGCGGAGTCTGTGGTATGTGAAGGAAGGTGAGTGATCTGCACAAACGTAAATACTCGTATCTTGCTGAAATCTTGACGGATTTACAAACGGTTTGGTTTCTTACAAACGTTATTAACGTGGCTACAATTCTGGATGTTTGACCGGAAGTGTAACAATTATCCATAAGTGAAGTGTTACTACACCTCTGACGTTTATAACAAACCAAACTGTTTGAAAATCGGTAGAAAATTGAGCAAGTTATGGTTATTTAAAAAGTATGCACTACTACAACACAATGTTATGGGTGAGCCAGCTGACTGTGGAAAGATGACCGCCAGTGCGGACCTGCGATTGCATTGGCCGGCAGCACGGACATCTAGCCTTTATTATACGTATCTATGTAGGCCTATATATTCTCTTCTTTCTTGAGTCTGTTTGCTCATGCAAAATGAAACGCGATTAATACAGATTAAAAATGAATGATATTTAATCGTGATTAATCGAAATTAATCCACAGTAACCCTGTGATTAATCTGATTAAAAATTTTAATCGTTTGACAGCACTAGTTTTTACCCTTCTGTTGATCACAGTTGTTCAAACTGGAAACATGAAACCAGCTATAGCCTGCAGAGTTACATTAGCCCAAATTATACACAGGTTTAAAATACACCCTATTGAACACCTGGAGTGCACAGCATTTAGTTCAGAATATATATTGAAGATAAAAAATACACATAGTTCTGGAGGACAATCTATGGTGATGTCACTCAGGATGGGATTGCAGAGATGATTTCAACAATGTTTCATTATGGGTACATGTTAGATTATTACCTTTAATATGAGGATGTTAAAATGTGTCATACATAACATAAAAACTTAAAAATCATTCATACACCTAACTCTAGCATCTCAGTAACAACTTTGGTCTAGAAGTGTGAATATATTTAGGAAGTGTAAATTCTGCTGTGCTGTTAAAGGAGTCTGTTCAGTGCAAAAAATATCATACAGGTAAGAAATGACCAGTGTTCTTCAGACTGATGGTCGATTTGCTTTTGTCAGTTATACGTAAGTATGTATAAATCAATTAGCAAGTTCTGATAGAAAGAAGTGCCTCCACATTGACAACAAAGCATCTGCTGTGAGCCCCAACCTAATAGTCTTTTTTTCCATAGCAGAATTTTTTATGTAGGCTTTAATTAAATTTGACTACTTTTAGACCAATAAAACAATTAAGAATTCACTATTTACCCACCAGAATTGTTTTCCTGGCTGTAAGGACAGAAGGTTTTGAAGAAGCATTTAATCCTTTATGTTGGGAAATAAAATTCAAAGGCAATATAATGTGTAGAAATAACAGCGTCATCAGCGTACATCAAGGTCTCCACTCAGGTCCACAGGTCACAGTGACCTTGACTTTTGACCACCAAAACAGTTCATCTTTGAATCCAAGTGAATATTTGTGTCAAGTTTGTAGAAATTCCCCAAGATGTTCTTGAGATATTGCGTTCACAAGAATGGGATGACCTGGGATGAATGAGATAACCTGAAAACAAAGCACAGAGGTCCTTCAGCATACTATCATGAATGTGCACAAAAAAGGCTGATTCGAGATTAGCTGTAGACAATCTATAGGTCCAGTGATCACACACTCACACACATAGTCACGATTACATGATCCTCTCCAGGTTTACACCCGGCATAGATGAAAATTAAAGGTTGAAAGAGAAAACTAGAGGAGTTTGAAGGCGCTACCCGCTGCAGCATTTGCATGCAATACTGTTGTCATGGAAAAACATGATATAAAGAATACAAAAGAAAAATTGAAACATTATTCCTGTTGTATGTTCTAATTTTATGAGGGCATGTGGGGACTCGTGGCCTCATCGAGTTTTAATGCATGCATGCGTATTATGTACTTGTACATTTCTTTCAACTTTGCTGCACATCAATATTATGTTGGGTATAAAATGTGCCACTGCAAAAGACACGAGGAGAATGAAGAGAGTAGAGATTGAATGTTGAGGATAATAAGAGCTGGGTCCTAAAGTACATGACTGCCAGGTCACACTGTGTATGTGCGTGTGTGTATGTGTGTGTGAAGGCTGTGCTCCCCTGTTAACTGAAGGTAAAACAGGAACCTCATCTCCATCACCCTACCACCCCATGCCTATGAGGGTGACCCTCATATGTGTGTGTGTGTGTGTGTGTGTGTGTGTGTGTGTGTGTGTGTGTCTGTGTGTGTGTATGCATGATGAAGCATGGCTGTAGGCGGATCTACCACTCCAAACAATACAGGCCATCTGCTTTGTGTCGCAGCTGCCAAACACTGAGGCAAGCCTCCACACAGGCCTCTGTGCCTCTCTGCTATCTCTGCCAGCTCAGCTCCCTCCCACACTGGAATACCCCCTCCCCCTCATCATACCTATGCCTCCATCCTTATTTATATTATCCTTTATCCTGTCAACTTGTTCTTGTCACATTACAATTGCAGATGTGATTGAGAATTTAGACTTGAATTAAGACTCACTACCTTGAAAAAATTTGTGGAAATCCATAGATTACTTTTTTTATTTTCCTAGTTTCAAATTATGAGTGGCTTGTGAGCTACTGTATTTTCACCATCATCTCAAAAGAGGCTTTGAGTTTTCCATTTAAATTGTGCAAGGCACAAGAGTGGAGATCTCCAGTCTTTGTTGCTACTGAACTCAAGTCCTGGGCAAATAGGGCAAATATTAAGAGAGTAAGTCATGTGTGCAGCAATTTTACAAAGAGATTAGATTTTCGTGTGACCACACATTAAATGTAAAGGTTTAAATGTAATCCATGTACATGCCCCCTTCAAAAAGCTGTGAAACATAAATAAAAAGTGAATGCATGATTTGCAAAAACTTTTGGACCTATATTCAATCGAATACAGTACAAAGACAAGATATTTAATGTTTAGGCGTATTAACTTAGTTTTTTTTTTTTAAATATACACTCATTCTGAATTTGATGCCTGCAACACATTCCAAAAAAAGTTTGTGTTGGAGGATGTTTACCACTGTGTAACACTCAGTAACTGTTTGGCAACTGTTTTGAAAACTAAATTCTTCATTTTTGCTTGATATGACTCTTCAATTACTCAACAGTACAGGGTCTCTTGTCATACTTTATATTGCCTCATCATGCACCACATATTTTCAATGTGAGACAAGTCAGGACTGCAGGCAGGACACTAGTACCTGAACCCTTTTATCACGAAGCCACGCTGTTGGACCATGTCCAGAATGTGTCATGGCATTGTCTTGCTGAAATAAGCAGGGACGTCTCTGAAAAAGACATCAGGGTGGCAGCATACTGTATGTATGTCACTGCAAAACCTGTATGTACCTTTCAATATTAATGGGGCTGCTTTCCATCAATCCATCTCAGATGAGCTCGGGCCTAGAGAGGCCCATAGCATTTCTAGAAGTTGTTGGCTGATTTTCACTTTGTGTGGTCTTCAGCAATGTACTGCTGTGGTTGCCAGGGGTTTCCCATTTTAAAAGGCTGTCAGATGGGAGGGTACAGTGGTGAAAACACATTGCAAAATTTTGCTTACCTTCCTACACTGAAACTCCTGCTGCTTCTCCAAAGTAGGTGCATGTTGACTGTGGATATGTACCTCATACAACCCCAATTCAAATAATCCAAACTTTGCTCCTATGAACTGCTAACCCACCTCAAACCATGGGTTAAGGAGGCTCTGGCTTTGGTGCATCGTAGAACATAATAATGTCTCACAGACAATTGATGGAATATCTTTTAAAATATATGCTCCAGGGAGTCAAGATGTCACTAGTGTGAGTTGACTTTTGTATGTATTGCCATTTGAGTGACTATAGTGAGGTACAAATTGCGTTAACTTCTAAATCATTCACACCTTAATTTCAAATATTTTGCGGCAGAATTTTTTCTTCTTACTAACCTTAACCCTAAGTGTGCTATTAAAATAGTCCTCAACGAATGCTGCATCATTTCCTCCTCTTTGAGTAATGCCCAAACCTACAGTGAGCAGCTGATCAAGTGGATTACAGAGCTTTTTTAAAAATGAAACTGTATATTTGTGATTCATTTTTTAAGATTAATCTCTTCGGTAGAACCATTGGGCTTGGAACTGAGAACCACAGACAGAGATGGACTAACACAATTTAGGTTTTGGAATTTTCAAGGGATTTGTTTTCAATTAGATTTCAATGTTTTGGAGTGATTTTATTGCAATGAAGAATAATAAAATTAGTGATGTAACATGTTGTACTTCTTTCCACCTGTGTGTGTGTGTGTGTGTTTGGATGTGTTCCTCTCAGTGACAGGGTTTCCATACCCAAGTACAGGAGCAGCTGTGGCTTATAGAGGGACCCATTTGAGAGGAAGGGGTCGCGCCGTCTACAACACATTCCGTGCTGCACCTCCTCCTCCACCTATCCCTGCCTATGGAGCGTGAGTATCCATACACACACATGCGCACACACACACACATATACAACTGAAACAAACACAACATAATCAAATAAACGGTGTATGACAGGTCTCCAAGACTGGAAGCACACTACTGCACAAATCTAATTCACAACAGTACTCAAACACAGAAGCTAACACACACACAAACACACATACCATAACAGGAGAATGGCGAGTGGAAAACAGAAAGGCTGCCTTCTAATAGAGCAGAAAATTGCTCTTTGATTCCAGAATGGCCAAATTTGTCTCTCTTTTTTCTAATGTGTCATTCTTTATTGGGCTGTGAATGGACAGCTATGACCTGCCCTGCACACTCCAGTGGGCCTGCCTCAGAGAGAGTGAGAGATCTAGTGAACGTAAAGGGGGAGCCATGGAGAGAGAAAGCAAATAGATGTCAGATAGAGTGTGTTAAGGTTGAAAGGAAGAATGACAAGAAGAGAAATGCAGATGAAGACAAGGAGAGTAAAGGCAGGAGATGAAGAATGGAAGAATGGGGGTTACTTTCTGGTGGCAATACAAATATATTTTCCTTGATTTAGCTCTTAACAGTTTATGGTTAAAACTTAAAAGACTAAAACTACTGTCACAGTCTGCATATCTGCATCTCCCACTTCCCAGTTCGGCTTGATTTATCTTTCAAGCCCAAACCTCAGAGACTGTGTTTCAACTCATTGCGCAAGTTATGGACTGTTACCTGTGTTGCCTAACCTGCTCAAGTTCCTGTTCAGCCTGTGTTTCAATAAAGGTCATTACCAAATGTCTTTCTGTGCCTGTGTGCTGCTAGTGTGTTCAGTCAACACCCATTACAATACAGTCTGGCCAGAAATGGATGCAGCACCAACCTCCTCGCCACAAAGCTGTCTCAAGAGGGTTGAGGGTTGGTCCTCCAGTGGGCCCATGTCTCTAGACTTACCTGTCACCCCGAGATCCAATGCACCAAGAGCGTCCTGCAGCAACGGTTCTGGTGGGCCACGATGGAGGATGATACCTGGGAGTTTGTGAATGCCTACCCAGTCTGCAACTAGCACAAGCCCTTACTCCAAACACCTGCTGGTCTCTTTCTCTCCTCCTGGTCCCTGATTGTCCCTGGTCCCACATCTCCCAGGACTTTGTCACCAGTCTTCCTTCACTGGTCGGCAGCACAGTGATCATGACCGTGATGGACCACTTCAGCAAGATGGCCCACTTCGTGCACCTGCCCAAGCTGCCGTCCACTAAGGAGACCGCTGATCTCATCCTTCAAAATATCCTCTGCCTGCACAGGCTTCCCGTCAATGTGGTGTCTGACCCAGGCCCCCAAGAAATGGAGACAGCCCTATGGTGTATGGTCTCATAGAACCCCTCAGCCTGGTCTCAGCTTCTCCTGTGGGTCGAATATGCCCACAACACCCTCCTCAGCTCTGCCACCAGACTCTCTCCCTTCCAGTGTGTCCATCTGTTCCAAGCTCCACTCTTCATGGCCCAGTAGAAAGAGGCCTCTTGCCCTTCGGTCCAGGCCTACATTCAGTTCTGTTGCTGGACCTGCATCCGGATAGGGCCACTCTCCTCCACTCTGCCAACTGCTACTCCGCCTCTGCTAACTGGCGCTGCTCCAAAGCTCCCAACTACCATGTCGGATAGGGGGTCTGGCTTTCCACCGGGGACGTGCCTGGAATTGCAGAAGCTAGGCCCTTCGAAGTGCAGAGGGTCATCAACCTTGCGGCAGTGACACTCAAGTTCCCCCAGTCCATCGCATCCACCCCATGTTTCACTTCTCCAGGGTCAGTCCAGTCTGGGAGAGTCCCCTATGCCTGCCACTGCACCTCCCCCACCTCCTCGACTTGTTGATGGGGGCCCCACCTATACGATCCACTGCCTGCTCCACTTTTGATGCCATGGAAGGAGTTTTTAGTACCTGGTAGACTGGGAGGGGGATGGTCCAGAAGAGGTGTCCTGGATCCTGGCTCACCACATTTTGGACCCTCAGCTCATCACGGATTTCCACCGGCAACACCATGACCAACTGCGCCAGTGTGCTTCTGTGTCTGGGGGGCCCCAGCCAGAGGACTCAGCTCCTCCCCACGAGACCTCCAATGAGGAGGACTCATCTTGTGATGAAGAGGGTTGGCTCCTCCAGACCCCCTCCGCCCACCCGAGTGAAGAACTTTCGGAGGGGCCTTCGGGTGTGCTGCTAGTGGGTTCAGTCAAAAGCTGTTACAACTACTTATATTTGGTAAAATAAATAATAAATACTAAAATGTCAGGCAGTGGTATTGACAAAATGCCACATGGAGCAGCAGTGAGCATTGTAGCGAGTATAAACACATGGCGATGTGCATCACACAAGTCACAATATTGAGCGAATGCTTCCATGGAATTAGGAGAGAAAAGCAGCACAATCCCAGATGGTTTTGTCTGCAGAGTACATCAAGACACCTATCCCTTGTTCATACATAGCCCCCATTTTGTTACAAAAACAGCTAAATGGATGTTATTTGTACACTGAAGAGTACAGATTTTCCCCCAAAAAGAGCTGTGCTTCCAAATGCTTTGGGTAGTTCCTGTCAAACTTCTCAAAAACTCAAGCCAACATAAAACAGCAGAAGAGAAGAGAAGAGAAATTCTTCATTGTCCTGCCCCTTTGACCTTCTCTCTGTCTTTGTCTCTCTGGGACTCTTATGAAACATGAATTTTGGTGTAGATCAGACCATTTACACTTAAGTTATGGTAATTTCCTGTTTCATGGTAAAACATCAAAACTCCAAACCACAGCCATGCCCTTCAGAGTTTAGTCTTTTAATAACTTTTAAAGACAAAGTAGTCTAAATGATACACAGTGATTTTTAAGCAAATCTGATTATTTCTGTAGGAGGAGTTTGTTAAAATACAACATGTGGAAAAAAAATTGACCACCTTTGACAACAATTAACCTTTTGGGTTTAGTCTATAGCTCCAAGGGACTTTTTTGTTTGTCTGGCCATGATACATGTGTCATGCGTGTCAAAAACCATATTGTATGTAAATTTTCACCATGATTGAATTCTGTGCCAAGTTTCATGGGCTATTGAGCATATTAAGCTCTTAAAATGTGATTGAAGATGGCAAAAAAAAGAAAAAGTAGAAAAAAAAATAATCCAAGCAAATCCAATAGGGTCCTCGTACCATTCATTGCTTGGGTTGTTAAAATTGATTTGCAGAGCCAGTGTGTCTAATGCAAGAAATAAGTGCAATAATATCACATTTGATACATGCAACTTTGTGCCATTATGACTGTATGCACAAGCGCACAAACTGCACACATGCTTAAATTCTTGTGCAGGCGAGAACACCAGGAATTTCATTGATTTTGAATGAGACAGTGTTCTTGCCTGATTGTTTCACAGCGGCTCTGTTCTAAACACATCCCTCATCCTGTCTCACAACCCTGCAGCCAGTGTCTGATTGTGTCTCACATTGTCAGGACAGACAGAACATTCATATTGTAGTTGTATTTCTTTAGTTAATAAATTTGCAACTAAAACGTCCTATCAGCCTTTCATTTATTTTAAAAGCTGAAAAAATGCCTAATGTCTCATATTCTCTGTTTACAGTGTGGTCTACCAGGATGGCTTTTATGGGGCAGAAATATACGTAAGTCAAATATTCACTATGATCAATCAAGAAAATAATGTACTGAGTGTCTTGAGCATTTGTTCAAATTCTTTACCTAAAGTCAGTTGTTGTGTTTGTACCTTAATTCTGGATTCCTAATCTGAGGGAATACTGGTTTCCTCTGTCTCTTCTCAGGGAGGGTATGCAGCTTACAGATATGCTCAGCCAGCTGGTACTGCTGCAGCAGCATACAGTGACAGGTATGTTGGCTTCCTTTCTCCTTCTGAGGTCACTTACAGGTGCTCTGTTAAGGTTTCATTGTAAATAGTCATGATTTTATTTACATTCTGCATTTCTCAAAATATTTCATGTATATCTCTTACACTATGTAAAACCTAAACCAGAGATGTGCACAAACGTTTTGATGGATGGTGGCTCAGCTAAAAAAATTTAAAAAGATTCTTCTTGACTCACTAAATGAAGTCAATTTCTTATGGAACAGGAGAAACCAAACTTTCCCACCATAGCAGCAATATTAGCAGCAGCTTAATTTTATAATTTTTTTTATATATACTGTATATAATTTGACCTTATGCGGTGCGCCTAAGTAGCTCACCTGGTAGGGCATGTTCCCCAAACACTGAATCCTTTCCTGCATGAGTTTCCTCACTCTCTACCCCCACTTCAATAAGTGAGGCCAGAAGTAGAAGCTAGTCTGCTTGAATGCACAGTAGCTGTATTAAAAGCAGCAGTAAGATCCGAGCGGTGAAAAGCTTGAGTCATAGTGTTTTTCACTCCACATGAGCTGTGCACAGAGTTTTCTGACCTCAGTGATAGGGCTGAATTACTATTCTCCTGATCTTCCCCTGTCTTTATAAATTACAACAGTTTGATATACCTTTGATATATGGCCTCAGCAAACATTCATGTGGATAATATTTTGACAGTACCAGTTGAAAACGCTACTCTAAACTATTACAGTCAAAATATTGTTTGTTTTAGTTTACCATCGACTACAACCTTGGTCAGTATAGTGTTATCTTAAAACCATTTGGAAATTAGCAACATAAATAACATAATCAATTTTTGTGTGCATGTTGCAGTCAGCTGATTGACATATATTACAAATTTCAGTTCATCCGCTGATTTAAGGTAAAAAAGAAAACAAGTGGTATAGCAGGATTTGATTTAGTTTCAGGCCCTGTGTGTGCAAAAACAACATAGACAAAAACATGAGTTTGTATATTCTGCTTCACCAACTCTATCGTCTCATACAATCACTAAAGGCAGTCGTTTCCAAACTTTCTTTGACATGTCCCCCTTTCTGGAGCCAAAAAAAGTTTGTGCCCCACAATTTTTATTGACCATTAACAATAATACTACTAAAAAAGGATTCAAAAGTTTTAGTCAAATAAAGTTTAGCAGGATAGAATTAGCAAACTTTTGTTTATTTCCCCAACATAAATCACATTCATTCTACTTTGTTTCACCCCTGGTCCACCCCTCACCCTCCAGCTATCAAAGTTGGGAACCACTGACTGCAGGGTAGCTTGTGCATCACTATGAGACACTGACAGGTGTTATAAAACAGCATCAGTATTTGACGAGCTGGGAGACAGTGGGAGACTGCTCCTGTTTTATGATTTAAGAATTCAAGGTCATTTATTACGATTATAAAACAGTTTGTACTGTGAAACCAGAGTTATAATTCCCTTATGCTACACTCAGAATACAACATACAGATAATTAATTAAATGTCCAGTGTGTAATATTTATAGGGATTTATTAACAGCACTGGAATATATTATACATAAGTATGTTATTTATTATCATCAATCAACTTAAACTCATAGTCTTTATGTTCGCCTTTTACGGAGGCCGCCATCTTACGCCGCCATGTTTTCTACGGCTGCACAGAGTGGACGCATTACGTAAACTGCGCAGTGTAAATATGGACGACGAAGAAGAGGACAGACAGCGGTGTTTACTGGCAATCTAGTTTGTTTTCTGACGGCTGATAACCACAGGTTTGACCAGTGGATGATCATAGTTATTATTTACCACAAGAAAAAACAGCAAACTGTGAACTTCAAAGAAGAGAAAACATGAAGAAACCAAATGGCAGCGTGACAGGAGACGGCAGAAAACAAGGTCTAAACATTGGTGTGGTGTTTACCACATGGACAACACTGATGAGGGACTGTTTTCACAGCAACACCGAAGTTGGACAGGTAATTCATCCTACACACGTAATTGCATTTTATTATGAGATAGCTTTAGTAACGATATAACATGGCCACTGTTATGGTTTGGACATTTTGGTTGGTCACTTCCTGTTTTATTTTGTAGTCTTGAGCTTCCCTTGTGTGTCTTTGTCATCTTTACTTCCTGTCTTTGTCTGTTTTCCCGCTCTTTGTTGATCATTGATTTTGTTCACCTGTTGTTGTTCACCCACCTGTGTGTGATTACTTTCCTGTCTATTTAGTCCCTGTGTCTCTTTGTGTCTGTGTCAGTTCGTGTGTTGATTTTGACGTCAAGTTCCTGAGCCCCCTGTGTGTATCTCTCAGTGTTTTTTTGGATTTATACCCTTTTTGGACTTTGCGTGCTTTCGTTTTTGCCTTTTTGGATTCCATCTTTGTTCATGTAAGCTTGTGTTTAGTTCCTTTTTCTTTATCATTAAATCATCCTTTGAACTCTGCCACCTACTGTTTTCCTGTCCACACAAGTAACTTTTCGTCCGTGTTTCTGTCAATAATATGTGTTTGTTACCATGACTGTAAATTTTACATGTTGCTTCAAAAGTATGATCAGGACCTGAAATATCCAGTGGCGTTACCGAGATCAGCTCACGGCTGCTAGAAGTTATTGTCTATAGAAGAGTAGAGCTAATGTGGCTGCTGTTGACTGCTAGTTTATGAGCTATAGCTACAACTATTCGAGTTATAAGTGTGGATATTAGGGGTGTAACAATACATGTATTTGTATTGAACCGTTTCGGTACGCGACGTTCGGTTCGGTACAGGGCTGTGCACGGGTGAGTTCACGGGCCGGAATTTTTATTTTTTTTTGGCTCACGGGCCAGAAGTTGCGTGTGTTTACTTTCCGCCGCTAACATGTGCAGCTACACGTGCAGCTACACCTGCAGCCCGTGCGCT
>JAJHUR010093492.1:0-10012 GCA_027495735.1 Lutjanus campechanus | reverse complement strand
ATGTAATAACTTCCACAGGGTCAGACAAAAACTTTAAAAATTTAGAGGAACCAAATAAGACAAAATTTTAAGCAGTTACTATCCTAACAACACCCTTAATGGTAACATCCTCTAATGATGATGTTGCAGAAGTGCAACAGATATTCTTTTAAAAACACTCTATCTGCATTTAGATTTATACGTATTATTTTGTTATCTCGTGTGACTGTTGTAGCAGCAGGAGCAGAGCAGCCTGCCCCTGTCTGTATGTTGAGGTGGCATTCAGACTCAGAGGGCTCCTGTAATTGGGGAGACAAAGAAAGAAGAGCGAGCGAGGTTTTAACAATCCCACGTCAGCAAGGCTCCATCAGCCGTGAAACAAAAGGGACCCAGTGATTTATCCAGCAGAAGGAGGGGGGGGCGAAGGCAGCGAGGAATTATCCGGAAAGGTCATCCTCAATTTCTGTCCAGAAATGATCTTTTCCCACTATGTAATAAACATTTATCTGATCCCTTTATTGGCTTTATTAGATCTGACAGTTTAGTTAAGCCATTTCCAGCCGCCGCCGCGGGTCGTGACAGTTAACGTTGCGCAAAAACTTCCATTGCCCAGGATTGTATTCAGTGGACTGAAGGGGCAAGGACAGTAGGTCTGGGCCTGGCATTATTACCACTGTGAAACAAAGGCTCTGCAGTCCTGCTCATGCACATTTAGATGCCCATAAATATCCCTGCAGCACATGGCAGAGCAGAACATCCAGACACCACAGCAGACTGGGTGTTGTTTTTAAGGAGAACATCTGAATGTCAATTGGACAAGATTATTGTTAAAGCTGCACAACATAAATAATGTGAACACCTCACCTTAAAAGGACCTTAAAAGTGATTTTAGCAAGAATATATTTTAAACACTCAATACTACAAATGTGGGTCATGTTTGTTGAACAACTGCAGCTGACCACCATAGATCTAGCAATCAATACTTTCATGTGTGAGTTTTTAAAGCAATATGCAACAACAAACAGAGCTTTTAAGATGCCAAATTAACTTGAAAACAGAATTCTGAATTAAAACTCTTGAGACTGAGCTGTCCTTTATGCACAATATGTCCATTTGGGATTGGAAAATGTTTGGATCAGGATCAAAATACCTAAAGTTAAATTACTGGATACATGTGCCAGATTAATTCCCTGTACTTATAATTAAAAACAGTAAGGGCAGTAGTTCTTGAGATAGTTACTACTTAACTTATAATTACTTATAATAATATAATCCGAAGAATTCTGATCCCCCTTCTCACACTTGCTGGATTCAGGACTGTATGTACTCTATGAGGACAGAAAAGATAAAGTATTATCTGTGAGGGACAGTTGCTAAATTTGACATTTGATCCATGTTCCCTGTCCTGGAACATGTAGAAAAGCTGTCACTGTTTATAGCTTTAAACATGTCAATTTTATCCTGAATTTCCTGAATTTATATCAGCACTTATTGAAAACTTAAATAAAAAAGACCATAAATTACAAAAAGAAGAGGAAATCCTTTAAACAAACTCATGGGTCTGTACGAAAGACTTTTTTTTTTCTTTTTTACCCTTTTTATCCTGTCAAATGTAGTGAACATCTCCTAAAGGTTTTGTGATATCTAGCGAATTAACAGACATCCAAACAACAGAGCAGAAAACAATTGCCTCAGTGGAAGTAATCGACGAAGTGCTAACAAGATGACAAGGTGCAGTGGTCATATGTTTAAAGTCACACTGAAACAGCAGTTGCAGCGTTTGTATTCCATAATGTGTTGTACATTGAAGGTATCATTTCTCGATGGATTTGATCGAATCGCTCATGCGTTTGTTTTTTTCTTTTTGATCACTCAACAGCAGACATGACTTAGAAATCGTGAGTCTCTGGAGGAGACGGCTTGCATTGTTAGATCACAGGACAAGTGATTCAATAAGATCACGACAAGTCAATTTCAAATAAAGATTTTGCAAACTAATGTCCCAGCACACACCTCAAACTCATGATATTGTCCTGCCAGCCAGTACGACATACAAACCAATCTTGAGAGTTTAACTAGTTGCCCCAATTTACAGTTTTAATGGGAATGTTTATACATTGAGGGCAGGATGAGATATTAAAAATATGTAAATGAGACAGGATTTTGCATAGATCAAGGAACGTCATTACATTACAATAGAATACTTTAGTGCCAGTTCTATTTAAACATATAGGAGATGCAACATCAATCAAGCTATTTGTCCAACAGCAAATAAACAAATGCATTTGGAGAAATCTCTCAGTATGCTATTCTCTGAAGTGTTCATTTTCATTTTTTGTTTCTCCATCGAAGGTTATACAATGTAGATATGTTGGGTCTTAGTGTGCTCTGCCATGCACATCACCCATGGACTTCAACAGAACACCAAACACTTCTTTTTAGTTTCCTTGGGGTAAAATGTATCAATACAATTAATGCATGCACAGGATGAAAACTAGAAAATATATTCTTACTTCACTGTCTTTAATGATTCAAACATCTCTGTGTTCATGTTTGCAATGTGATTTAGCTTATTTAAAGTCCTTCATTGTGACGTTTGAATGCCTCCAGTATGTGCACAAAAAAAAACAGAAAGATTTTGAATTGAGACAAACGTCATCTTTAGAAGTAATGGACGTCATGTCCGAATGTTGTCCACATGCCAATATGCTGGAAGTAATGAAAGTAACCTGCCCTCTAGTGATTAGCAGGTTACAAATCCTTTATAAACGCTGATAAATGTTGCTTTAAGACGCTCTGCTGTCCCTCTGTAATGACAGCCAATCCTGCTGTTGATGCTTGCATCAGTATGCAGCGATAATGGTGCGGTTGCAGAAGCAGTTGGGGTTGTAAACAACGTCTGTCATTCAGTTTAATAGACTTGGGGGCATTGTAATGGCTTTGTACCGCTTTCACATTCACTGCACCAAATGTGTAGAGTAAAGCGCCGGAAGATCATTTTACCTTGAAAATAGATTAAATAAACCTTTCATCTCTTTCATAGCTCTATCTTCAAGGACGCCCCCCTGCTAACACGCCACCCCTCAACCCCCCCACAACCCCCCCTCCACACTGCAACTGCAGAATGTATTCTGTCTCTATTTCAATCATTTGTGCAGGCAAATGACAAAAGGTCTTTGAAATGAATTCTTATTTGTCTATTTGAATGTTTCTGTATTTACTCAGCTGTCGTCGGGTGAAATACAGTCCATCTCCGCCACATTACCAGCCGCCTCCTCCCCCGGCTTGACTGATAAGAACACCACATACAGTATTTTCAATCCTCTTCCAAATAATGACCAGCCTGTGTGCTCATGTTCCTCCTATTTGAGAAAGTGCTTCTTATTAGGGAGATTTATGAGGCCTCCATGTCGCCACTCTTGTGGTGGACCAGCCACCTCAGAATTAGTCATTGGCATCCCAAGGTTAATTAGGTTGATCATGTCTTTAAATAGCAGGATCATCATTGCTCTTCCTCTTTCGCCTGGCTCTCTACTCCCTCTGGTTCCCTCTGCCGGATTGCAGCAAGACTGTTCATCGACTGGGCTCCCATTCAGGAGCTGTCAGAGCTTTTTTTTTTTCTTTCTTTTTTTTTTTTTAACAAATCCTGGCTCTCAATGTGGGGCAGGCGGGCTAAGTTAGCGCGAAAGTGAAGTTGTCACTCAGAGACAGAGGAGGTGCGGTGCAGTGTGGGCCGGAGGAGCTAACGGTTTGCCTGCGCCTCGCCTCCAATCCAGACCATCTGTGGCCCCAGCTGGAGTGCCAGCGATGGTCTGGCACTTGTACCGCGCCATATTTACAGATCTAAACACAAATGGCTACTGCCTGATTGTTTCACGATTCATTAGTCAGACAAGCTCGGCTCTCGCGCCAGCCCAGCTGTTACAGAGTAAACCTTTGTCACTTAATAGGGCTGCTTATTGCCTCCCCATCAAACGTATTGATCTGTGGCCTCCTCCTTTAAGGTGAGGTGACTGGGAGCACGGGGACAGACAGGAGGAGGAGACAGTGACACAGCAGGGTCAAGAGGATGTACGGAGGGTTTATTAAAACATGATCCACCAGGAGAGATGTGAATGAGAACAGAAAAAATCAGAAATTGATTTTAAGCAGCTTTTTCATATCACACAGTGGTGTGTCTGTATGTTCATTACAGAAGTCACTCACAGTCCACCTTGTACAAGATTTTGCTACAACCGGATGCACAGCTTGAAATCACATCTTGAATTTGGTCACCGTCGTTTGAAATCAACTCTTTTAAGGTTTGATTGAAATGAAATCACAGGCTCAGATTTATTTTTTTAATCAAATGGGACTCACTTGCCAACTTTGAAAGCTCAGAAGAGTCTCAGGTACTAATACTACAGAAAAAGTACTACCAAATACAATGTCTTGAGTGGAAACGTGCTTAATTTCTGCCATGTACTGCACCAAAAATTCAGCTTTTACCCCAGATATGCTGACCTCTACAAAGCATGTCCAGTAGCTTCTTTGTCAACAGGTTGTGAGGTTTAACTAGTGCCAAATCTGACTGCAAAGAAGAATGTAATATTTTAATGTATAATGTATAATGAGTTAAATAACATACAAAACAACCATAACTGGACTCAAAGGTCTGTGTAAGATTTACAGGGATATATTGGCAGAATATGACAGAAGTGGAATATATTATTCATGAGTATGTTTTCATTAGTGTATAATCACCTGAAAAGGAGACTTTTCGTTGCCTTAGGATGGGTTGTTTATATCTACAGAGGGCACAGGTCCTCTTCCACAGAGGCCTCCATGGTGAACCGCAAGGTTTCTACAGTATCCCCAATCAGACAAACCAATCAAAGCTTTGCAGCCAACGTACTGTAGGTTCTCCTCATGCCAGGAAGGGGAGGGTGAGGCAACTTATTTGCAGTTTGCAAGCTCACCACTAGACACAAAGCCAGATCCATAAAGAAATGATTTTCCTAGTTTGATGTAGGACAGCAGTTTTGAAAGTCTTGGCCACAATTTCGCTAAATTCCTGAATGTCTATGGGATAATGATTTTACTATTTGAGCCCATAGACTCTCAACATTTGAGCCAGTATAGCCTCATATTGCTGTTTTACATAACTTCAAACTACAGCAAATTAAAAGATCCGTCCAAAGGCATTTATTAGTTTCTGACTCTGGGAAAGTGGAAAAAACAGTAATATTCCTCAGTAGTATCTCTGAACCATCTCTTTAACCAAATTACACACATTTAGACTATTCTATGTGACCTCCTTTTTATAACTAATGTGATAGATAACAGAGAATCCCTGAAACAGTTTGGCCTGCCCGCCCCCGCCTCCCACTTGAAAACCTATGGTGTAGAAGAATTTGACTAGCCTGCGTAGAGCCCTGACCTCAGCCCCATCCAACACCTTTGAGATTAACTGGAACACCAACTGTGAACCCGACGTTATCACCTAACATCGGCTGGACCTCACTAATGCTCTTGTGGCTAAATGAGAGCAAATTCTTGCAGCCAGGTTCCAAAATCTGATCGAAAATGTGAAAACAGAAGATTGGAGGTTGTTACAGCAGCATATCATGACATCCTTGGCAATCACATAAGGATGTAATGTTCAGGTGTATTCATACCTGTACTTAATGCATGTGTGACAGAGATTTTAGTGTATTTATGTCTCCATTCGTTATGCGCTGTACCTTGCACAAACTACTCCCATTCCTGTTTCTGGTGTCAAAGTCAGGTCATAGGTGAATGTGAAAGGTTGTAAGGCTGGAGTAAAGTTGAACCCAGAGCCAAGGCCCTACAGGAACAGCATCCTCAGCAGTATGTGTGTCACTGCAAAATAAAAGCTGTCCTCAAACTTACGGACCCATTCCTTAGAAGACAAAGAGAGGGGGGAAAAAACAAAAAAGTCAATCCTCGGGTCAAGTGTTTTACACTGGTTAGTGGAGGAGGGTGTATTGATTTCACATTAAGAGCACCAGGACGGTCTCCACACTATCAAAGTAATTCACTGATCTGGACCTCAAAGACAAGCTCAGCTATTGGCTTTCTGCCATTTTCGATCCGGCTCAGTAGAATCTATGAACAGCAGCTGAGCGTGCGGCGTATGGTGGCCTAAACGGCGTCATTGATCCGATAGTGTTTTTGTGTGTAAATTTGTCACAGCTGATCACGAGGGAAAAGAAATTAGACTTCTTAAGGGTGGAGGTCGGCGGGGTCAGGGGTCAGATGGAGGGGGATAACAATGGTGCAAATAGGGAAAACCCCAAAGGAGCGATGGGGGTCGGATTAAACACCGTGATATTTGTACTGACTCGCTGTCCTCCCTACTACAACATGTGTCTACAGACACACTGTCTCTCTCTACAGTGACATGTATACGGTAGAATAAGCATTACATGTCTCAGAACTTTAAATACCTGATTTAATTAACATGATATTAGCTAATTAGCGCATGTTGATTAATGCTCTATTAATTCTCCTCTGACCCAACTGAATCCTCAATGGCTACATTGGACATCAAAGTGGCAAACGGTGTAATTAGCAGCCTGAGCTCTGGCGGGTTTGCAGCTGTGCAGAATTAAGATAATTTACAAATCAAAGCCAAAATTTCTTATTGTGTTTTTTTTTTCTGTTGTTTGCTTGTTTAACAGACTGTGTAAACTTCATCTGCATGCATCCCTGTGTCTCATTGGGTCTTTTTAGCACTTTCCCATGAGTGTGCACATGCTTACGCAGTAGTGGAAGATGTATTCAAATTTTCAAGTCGTCCGTTTTTTTTTTGTTTCGCTCCAAAACATACCAGAAATCATCTCCAGGCACTTTTTATATAGAGCAGTTATTGAGCATACTTTTTATAATATTATTTACCATTTATTACCGTGACAGGGGTGAAAAAAAATTATTTTCAAAAGGCAGAAACCTCAAGCTGAACCAGAATCTATGGTGAGCAGCAATCCTCCACATTCAACAATAATACTACCACACCACAAGTAAAAGTCATGGATTCAGAATCTTACTTGAGTAAAAGCACACAAGTATTAGCAACAAAATGTACTTAAAGTATCAAAAGTAAAAGTATTCATTATGCTGAGTTGTCTTTTTCGGTGATACATTATTTATTATTCTTTAATTAAGCAGTACTACAGTGTTGAAGCTGGTTGAGATGGAGCTAATTTCAACAATTTATTTACTTATCAATTCAACATATTCTACTGGAAGTAACTTGTGGAGTTAGTGTAATATTTCCATTGGAAATGTAATGAATTGGAAGCATGAAGTAATATAGAATGGAAATTCTCAAGTAAAGTACAAGTACCTCAAAATTGTTCACAAATATTGTACTTAAAGCTACTAAAAGTAATTTTCAACTGGTTATGAAACATCTCAGTTTAATTCTAATTCCCTATGTTGCACATAAACAAACGAGACCATACATGAGAGGATTGGCTATTTCTATATAATCGGTTTTAATGCCTGCCATCAGGTCGGACTCTCCTTCATGAAACGAGCCTGTGTTTACATTTTCCAAGCAAAGCTACACTGTGAGTACTATGTTAGCCAGTTAAAAAGCAGGACGAGATTTTTATTTCCATAATTTTACTTTTGATGTTTGATGATTTTGTATTTATGGCAGTGGAGACACTACCACTTTTGTCCACTGGGGCCTCCTAAATCAACACAACATGAACATTCCTTGTAGTAGCTTTAAATGCTGTAACTGTGCTTAGTTGCTTTCCACCGCTTGTTATTAGTTTTCCTATGTGTGTATTATGTGCCAGGTTGGGAGGATTATTTTAAATCTGAATTCCTGTACAATTACTAATCATCACAATTTTAAAGCAATGTAATTTGATTACAATGTAATTTGAATACCACAATACCAAAATATGGTGAAATTATTTAGCCTTATATGCTTGTTAGGTTTATTTATAGTTTGTCCGTTTATTCCCTCCTTAGTCGTGAAGGCACACATAGATTAATAGTGGTAATCATATACATATACTTTGTTAAGTATGCTACTCACACTTCAACTTCAAGTAAACTGCCCTAAACTTAGTCAGGTTTTGGGCTTGCAATTTTACCCACAAACCATCACGGTCATCAGTACCAAGACCTACAGTCCCAAAATATTTTGCAGTAGTAGTAGCAGCAGTATTGACAGGTTAGCCTGCTGATTGGATGTGTAATGTTGTTCCTGTAAATGTTTTTAAATTAGATTTCAAATCCTTGGATGATGACAGTATTTTCACAGCTGAAAGTAGAACTTGTGCTGTACTGTGATGTTATTCTTTTCTGATTTAAAGACAAAATAATGAGGACGTTTCCTCCCAGGGAATCATTTTTTCACTTGTGGCAATGATAATGAATTGTCTATAGTGAGACTTGTGAAGTGTTGTAATGTGTGTGCACTGTGCATGGTAGTATATCATTCTTTATTTTAAAAAGTTTTTTTTATTTTAATCCTGCTAATAATGCAAATTTTTACCAAATGCATTAGTAATCTGATTACATCATTTTTTGTGTAATTGTAATGGATTACAGTTGCCTTTTTTGCATGCTAATTGTGTAACTCTGTTAGATGTAATCTGTAATCCCCAAGCCTGTTTATGTGCTTGTCAGTATGTGTGTTTAAGACAAGGTGTTTATGCAAATGTGGGTTTGCATATGTGCAGTTGTGTTTGTGCACGCATCGCTGGGACTGGAGGGTGTGCGTGACTGTGCGTGTGTGTGTGTGTCTCTGTGTATGTGTGTGTTGCTTTTCTACACACACAGACACACGCGCAAACACACACGGACAGCTCAGGCTTTGTACAGCTGCCGACCCTCAGAGAGGCGTGCTGGGGGCAGCGTGAGCCTCCAGTGCATCTATCATCATGCTGACAGGGCTGCCGTCCCCACACACTGTTCAAAGTGAGATCTTCAGTATGGCTGCTTAGCAAATAATTGATGGGGTGCTTCCCGGTTTTTAAGGAGAGGAGCAGTTAGACGGCAGGCCAGCAACGAGCACTTTTAAAGTGACGCGTGAATCACTCTTTCATGACCCATAAAGCCATCTGGAATAACAAAGCGCCCGGCTCCCGTTTGGGTCTTTATTCAGAGTTTCAGAGAGTTACCGGTGGAGTTGCTCTTTCTTATTTTAGGCAGCCATGCCTTGTCCCTGGTTCCCTGGTTGTTTAATTTTTCTCCTGTTACCACGATTTCTTTCTTAGGTGTCTTGTCATATGTTGTCAACAAGGTTGGCAAGAAATCATGTTTGCACTTATGTACCTATTTGTCTGTTACAAAAATATCTGTGAAGTAAATGTCATTAATCAAAAAATATCTAAAAGCTGCTGCTACTAGATGCTTTTTGAAATTTAGAGCAATAACTAGACATATCAGCCTAGGACAGTAGGGATTTGCTTCTCCATCACATCAGGGCTACCCACTTGTAGGTGTGTCTTTTAAGTGATGGCGAATTAACACTTAATGTCCTATAAAGTCTCCCCGAAAAAGTCCCCTGTTATTTTGTTATTGAAATGCTTTTGTTGCAAAAAGCAACAGATTTCCTGAAGCAGCAAAATCAGAAAATGTTGTGATTTCATCAGCAGTAACTTAACATGCCTACTCTCTGGAAGAAGACAAACATGAGACCGTAAACCTGAAAGTACAAACAGCAACACAGGAGAACCACAGAGATTCAGTTAGAAGCTACAAAAGTACTGAGAGTTGAACACATAGAGACTTTTGGAAACATCTCTCCCTCTGCTCTCCTGCACAGACATGAGTTGAGTCTCACAAGGGGAGAAGGGGAGTCGTCACAGGTCGCCCGCAGTCAGCAAGACGTCACTACAACACACTTGGAGATGGCTCTGGCGTGCTTTGACCCCTCTCCATAGAAGGTTCATGTCAGGCGTAACACAGCTCAGCTTGGTGCATTAAAAGTGGTAATGGAAATTCAAATCACCGTGGCGTGGTTTGACTTGGCATGGCCAAAAGTTCCAACCCCATAAGGCTGAGT
>JAJHUR010093491.1:14129-42968 GCA_027495735.1 Lutjanus campechanus | reverse complement strand
AAGTTTTGGTTTGGTGCTAGCAGGTTTAGTGAATGCTTCACTGGCATTCTTTAAGCAGCTACTAGCACTAGTATTCGGTTCACTGTCGTCAATTCCATTTTCAACATGGCTGCTTGAAATATTGTCCTCCTAATGTGCACTTCTCTTTGTGATAGTTCCCGTTTGGAGGCACAGGTACAGTGTTTGTGAAGCATTTTCATTCTCTTCATTTTACCTCCGCTTACTATCTTGCTAACACAGTTTAGCTCGTCACTTCCAGATGGATTATGTACACAGACGCTGCGTGCATGATCATGACTATGCAGCGGGCTGCTACTGAAACATTTCAGTGATCTGATACCTCATGTATTTCAATTAGAAATGTTGTAGTATTTGCATAGTTTACATGTTTTTAAATTAATTTATTCTGATATTCCTTCACGTGCCACTAGAGGGAGCTTGTGTACCACTAGTGGTACACGCACCGCAGTTTGTGAATTGAGGGAGTAATTTATATGCAAAAATAAATATATATATATTTAAAAACAATCTGTAGATAATATAGATACATAAATAAATGACAATTGTTTAATATTATTAATTATTCTTTTATATTTTATTATTTATCTTAATATTTCAACATTTATTTTCTTTTTCTTGTACACGTTTATTATTTTGTATAGCTCTTTAATGACTCCATACATTCTTGGCCAGTTCTTACTTGAAAGGGAAATTCTAATCTCACTGTAACACTTTTATCTGATAAACTAAAGGTAAAGAAGAAGAGAGAAAATACCAATGCAAACATGAATAATAATATGATGCTTCCCAGGCAATGAACAACTCAAATCGATGATATCTAACAGTTTAAAACTATATAAGGGTGTAGCTCAATACCTCATTTCTGTTGAGCGATAGTGACTCAGTTTTCTACCTTTTGCTGTTTTGGTATCTCCGCTGTTCAGTGGTCCCCCTTCGTAGGTGGTGCCACTCGGGCTGGAGACACTGAAGACACGGTACCCGACGTTCTGGAAAGGCAAAGCCTCCCAACGCCACATTACTGTGTCTCCAATAAACACCGTGAGTGAGGCCGGACTCCATGCATACCCCTGTCCATACTCTGCAACACACACACACACACACAAATGTAAAGTTAGATCTAAATTTATACATGCAAATAGTAAACAGATACCAGCAACATGTAATTTAAATACCTACCAAACCCCATTCTAAATATGGATAATTACAAAAAAATGGAGGTCAAACTGGTTTTGAAACACGCTCCTTTTGAAACAGTTTCAAGGTGCAGTCACATTTAATCTGCAGATGACGGCTTCCTTGCTCGCGGCAGTTTGCGGTAAGTTAATCTTCTTTCTTTTGTTCTCTGTTTTAGTCTCCTCAGATTTAGTTTGACACCTGCAAAAAGGATCGAAACGTAAACCTACTGTGGTGAGATCCCTGGTTGGTAACAATGTGGGTCTTCTCCTCCGACTGCATTACACACTGCAGCTCGTTCTCTGAGGCGGCCTTCACTTCACACTCAGCTTCACCTGTCATGAAACAACACAACAAATGTGTGAGATCATGCATGAAACCAAGAGCAGTTGCATTACAGTGCTGCTTGTCCATATTTACAGGTTGTAACATCACAGTAGATTAACACCAGCTGGCGAGTTTTCCCTAAATCCACTGATAAAATCAAATTGTTTACTGACAGATTGTTGCTGTGGTAAACATTGCTGGGCCTCATGTTGCTCACCAATGGACACTTTGTTGTCAGAGGTGTCGTTGCTGAAACCAGATCCAGAAACAGTCAGCCTGGTTCCTCCCAGCAGAGAGCCAACAAGTGGGGAGATGCTGTAGATTTCCAGGATGTATTCAATGGTGCCGTTGACACCGCTGCTGTGAAACGAAAAAAAGTGTCCAAATGAGCCCCAAATGAAGCGAGAAAAATGGATTATATGATGTTTCATCAACCGCTTCAGAGGCTGTGACAGTTTTAAAGCTAGTTTTAAAGCTAAGGAATCCATTCATACCAGCCATATCAGGCTAGTTTGCTCCAAAGTTAGGCTAAGTTTGGGACAAACAGGCACGGCAATTTTGAAAGTGGTCCCTCGACATCTCACCTCAAGATATCTGAATGAGGAGCTCTATGGGCACCCCAGAGACACGCTCACTTTATACTAATCCCAGGCAATTTTGGGCAAAAATCATGCAGTTTTTTGTATAAATGTGTTATTTTTACCTGGGGCCCCTTAACAGTGCTGGAATTGCAGAAACTGGGTCTGACTGGACAGAAGTGGGAAGTAACTAAGTAAAAACACTTTATTACTATACTTCTGTGGAGTTTTCATTTATCTGTACGTTGCTTAAGTATTTACTTTCCTAGCAACTAGTTATTTTTGCTACAAGCCTGTTCCGAGGAATCTGGGTGTGCAATTTGGTGATAGTTCGTGATAGTTAGTGATCACACTACAAAGCTTGTGCAATCAGCAGAGACTGCTTTGCATGCCTTCATCTCATCACGCCTGAATTACTGCAACAGTTTTTTTTTACTTGCCTGAACCAAAAATCTATTAATAGACTTCAGAACATACAGAACTCAGCAGCCAGGCTTTTAACCAGAACTAAGAAACATGATCACATCGCTCCTGTTTTATTTGTTTTAGCGTCTTTGCATTGGCTCCCAATAGGTTTTAGATATTAGGATTTTATTGATGACTTTTAAGGCTCTTCATGGCCTCGCTCCCTCGTTTATCACAGACCTTTAACACCAGGATGTACCGTGAGACCACTGGGCAGAGATCTTTTGCCTGTTCCACAGGCCCGTCTGAAAACTTAAGGGGACATGGTGTTTTCAGTCGGGGCCCGAGGAAATCAGGTCAGCAGAGTCAGTGATCTCTTACAAATCCCTTCTTAAAACATACTGTACTTTTATCGCAGAGTTTTTCCTGAGTTTACCCAAGTTTTAACTGTTTTGAACTAGTTTTATTTCTACAGTGTTTTTTATGTTATATTCTTGCCATTTTACATTGAATTGATGTGTCTGCTTTCTTTTAAATCCAACCTGTTTTATTTTGTTGCCTTTGTGAAGCAGTTTGTAATGTGGATTTTGAAAAGTGCTCTAAAACATCTAAAAAGCTGGGACATTAGCACGTAGAAAAGACAATTCCTTGGTTTATGCATTAGTATATGTCCCACATGTAACAAGACAAAACTACATAACAAGACAAAACAGACATGAGGGAGACTCGGCAGCAAAGAAAAGGTGAGGATCAATTAACTTTAAGTCTGATATATTGTGGATCTGCTGTTGCTTCTTAAAGATCCCATGTCCTCCCCTGAAATATGCAAAAATGGGTTTAGGGTAGGGAGGAACGGAGTGGAAGAGGTTAAAAAGTGACTTTTGTGAGTTTATCTTAAAATATTAGTAATATTACAATAGAAATAACTAAATATAAGTTTAAAAAATGTATCTTGAAATGTCTAAATATCTTTTTTCAGGGTGCATGTAGACCTTTGACTTATGTGCTGTAACTTGCTGAGACTAAACTCACTGATATTCTTCTTATACAACATGATGTGTGAAAGTTTTGTCCTTATCTTCAGATCTACTATGACATCAAACGCTGACACAATGTAAGCTCACATGCTGCCTGTCTGACAGGTAGGAAACATTTAAAACACTTGTAAAAGCTGTTGATACTATCACTAGCTGGCACGTTAACAGATGGATCGCTGCCCGCAGAGTAAATCACTCAGTGTCTTTCAGAGCAGCTGTACCTTGTCTGCGGGTAGCCATTGTTTCCAACCTGTACGTCCACCTTGTACAGACCAGGTGGTAGCACGGGGAGACGGCAGGTGATGTTTGTCGCAGTCCACTGCACAGTGACGCACTCCTTCCCACCCACTATCACCATGCTGTCGTTGTCTTTTCCTCCCAGGTTCGAACCCTGGATGGTGAGAACTCGGTGTCCTACACAAAAGGAGACCAAAAAAAGAAAATGTCAAGGCAGGAGCTTTTGTCATTCAAGAAGTCGAGATAATTAGCACTTGTCGCGTGTGAATTGTCGAAGTACAACTGAGTGTCCTGCAGATTAAGAGGTATTCTGTTGTTGTCTGGATGCTTTCGTATTGTTTACTATAATTACGTTAAGTTGACATGTCTCCAGATTCTCCAGGTTTAGTAAGCGCAGAGGTAAAACCAGAAAAAACCTGCAGGTCAACATTACACGGCACTATAGTACGAGTAAATAGGTGACAATGATGACAAAAGGTTTCCACTCCTTTAAGCTCCTGGTCACAGCTGAATTACACAACTCTGAACATCGTGCTTTTCTTCTTCCCTTCAAACACATGTAATTACATTGATATGTTATGTTGCTCCATCATAGAGACATTTCAGGTTGCCTGGGAACCAGACAAATCTGCAAGCTCATGTTTCACTTGCTCTGGGCGATACGTCTAACCATGCTCTTGTTCAGAGATGTTTCCAACAGCCCTGGATCTCACCAGGCCAGGCAGGTTTTATATGAAAATAAGGTTGGGCGGATGTACGAGATAAGATATGACAAGACAGTAATTGACCACTGAGCCTTCTACCATCATAACAGTGAATTAGAAGCCTTCTGTATTTGAGGTAGTTTGTCCCCTCGAGTCCAGTTTCCGACATGTGGGAGAGAAAATAAAAAGAAGTTGTTGCTGCCTGTTATTGCATGTGCCATTTATTATTTTCTTATTGAGCCTCTCTTGGTTAGAGCAGCAGTGCCTCTTTTCTGCAGGCTGCTGTTAGTGTGTTTCTTTCATCCATGTGGCTGTTATTTGTAATAATAATAACACTTTTTATTTATACAGCACCTTTCATACAAAATATGCAGCTCAAACTGCTTCACATTTTATTCAAGAAAAGGAATAGAAACAGGAAAAACAATAATTAAAAAATAGTGCAATAAAATTAAGATAGAAGATAATTGAAGGCAAATTTGCACCTGCACACTGTCACTCACACCCAGATACAAAACCACAAACCACAGAGATTCAGTTAGAAGCTACAAAAGTACTGAGAGCTGAACACACAGAGACTTTTCAACATGTCTGTCTCTCTGCTCTCCTGCACAGACAGAATTTCACAACACGTGTTTGTTTGAGGGAGAAAGGCCCACATAATGTATAATATCCAGTTAGAAATTGGGCGTTGTATTTTAATCATTTGACTCTATGACTAATAATCAAACAATATTTCCACCACATGACTTGTGTTTACAACTTCAGGACTGTTTGAGTTTTGCCTTTGAGAACGCAAACTGAAGCAGCTGCATTAGATTTATTCAATTCAGGAACCAGACCTTCAGCTGTGAACCCGCCCTAATTCACAGTGATGCCGGGCTCTCAACCTCAGTAACCCCAGAGCACTTATTTTTAAATAGCAAACGGTTATATATCTGCTTTTATAACACAGGAAATTGCAGGCTAATGATGTTAACAATGAAAGCGTCCTATATGTTCTAACAATGTTGTTTTCATAGGATTAATTCTCTAATGACAAATGTTCTATGCCTATAGATAACTGAGTGGTTTGTTATGAGGTGAGGCACTGAAACACAATGAATAAGCATTGAATCCTTTTCTTTTCATAAACAAAGAACAAGCACAAGGACTATAGACTTCAGACTTTGCTTTCACTCCACAGATAGGATTTCTATTGACCTTTAAGGACAAAAACCATCCTCCCCATTAAACTTTTCATTTAACCATACCAAAGAACATAATCCAAGCACTCGTCTGGGTTTACCCATCTCAGTAACGCTTTATAATTATCCTACCTTGCCGAAAGGTTATTAAATGCATGAACAGAATTTATGAAGGGGCAAAAAAAAAGTCTCAGCTCACCGAACACAGTGGTGGTGCGGGGACTCAGGCCTGAGATCTGGGGTGTGAGGTTGTTATCGTAGGTGAACGAGCTGCTGGCTGTCTGACTCATGTTTCCCACCATCACTGTGACGCTCTGAGGTCCTGCAGTGCCCTGAAATAAGGAACAGCATTTATTTATTAATAAATAAGTGATTTTTTGCCTTAGTCAGAGACAAACTTCTTGAAGTCAAACTATTAGTCTGTCATGTTCAAATGATTTGTTTAAAAAATGCAACTTTTGAAAGACAAAATAGCACAATCCTTTACTTACAAAGAAAAGTTGCATTCACATTCAGTAAAACAGCCTTACTTGGTTTGGTATGACCAGTGACTGACTTTATGACTCATCTCATCCTTTAACACTAACTTTTAAACCATAACATGAAACAGGCTGCAGTGTACTCCTTGGGGGAGAAATGCAAAACGTCAAAGAATGTCCACTAAAAGTTTATGTTTTGTCACAGACAGGCTCAGGCTGTTATTCTAAGTGTCTGGCAACATTATGGAAAGGAGACAGACAGACTTAGACCTTTTTGTTTAAGAGTAAGCTCATTTTTGTTTAACTAGAAATAGCTGTTTTATCGCCATTTACAAGGATGGTAATTTTATTATTGTACACACATCTAATGTGCTGAATTTAGGGCTTACTTTGACCAAACCAGAGTTGATTATTGTTGGAGCAGTGGAAAGACAAGCCCAGGCATTTAGTGAGTTTTATTTTGTTTCTGTTATATTTGAATGAATTGTGTTGTACAATGATAAAAATGAATGTTTCTGCAAATGGAGTCTGGTGAGTTTGGCAAGAACAATTTAATGTCTGTTTCCGGTTAAACAAAAGAAATCTTACTCTTTAACAAACGGGTCTCTCTGTAGGGATCCTTTCCATAATGTTGTCAGACACTTAGACAATCTGATAATGACAGTCTGAGCCTGTATGTGGCAAAAACATGCACTTTTAGTGGACGTAATTCAACAGATTGCAGCCTGTTTTGCAGCTGCTGGCTGCAGTGGTCTCGCTCAATACTGGACCAGTTTAAAAAAAAAACTGTTGTACCCATTAGTCACTTAGACACAAACACATTTGAAAACAGGGTCCAGGTTGAAAGATGCTGAAGTTACCCTTTAAGATGTACCATTGGCTGTAATTGCCAGTTAATCTGCAAGCATAATGAATAAGATTTTGCAAACTGATGTTTTAACAATCTCATTGACATATAAAAGTGTGTAGGAAGCAACACTAGTGTCCCGTTCAACAGCTCACTGAGTTGCTAGATACTGCAGGAAAATAACATCTATAAAAGACGGTAGTTTGCTGTCTGCACACTTACTGCTGGAGTTCTGCATTTGAGCTCAGTGTCACTGGAATGAACCACTGTGCACTGCTCACTGCCGACAGTAACTGTGGTGTTCCTGCTGAAGCCGAAACCGCTCACTGTCAGCAGTGTGCCTCCTAAAAAAAAACAATAAAAGGAGATATATAATCAGAAGTGTACACTGTAATTAACAATCTGTTAAAAATGTATTTGTTTAAATCTTCCATGTGCACCAAATCACTGGATGTTTTTTAGAGACTGTAATTCTTCTTTTGAATTGGTGCACTCAGTTCAGTGCAGCTGTTATACTGACTTTTAATGTCTTACCTGCCACACTTCCAGAGAGCGGGGAGAAAGAGGAAACAATGAGCTGGTAGGTGAAGTACAGCATGCTGCCGTCTTGGTAGCGTGAATTACCCAAAGAGGGGAAGGTGACCAGCACGGGGTAGGTACCAGCACTGGCGCTGCCCAGTCTGCACACCTGAGTGGTGGCTGGAATGAAGTTGACAAAATCTGGTTAAACTTCTCCTGCTAGATAATAAACAACAGACTCATTTTGACAACAAGATTCAGTTTTCACTTGTCTGAACTTCTTTCACTTACCGGTGATCTGTTCAACATGGCACCTGGCCTTTCCCACAAAGATGGTGGCATTTTCACTGCCAAAGCCAGTCCCAGTGACAGTCAAAAGAGTCCCCAGGCCATTAGATCCTGAAAAAGTCATGTTATTTAATTATAGATACAGAATTCAACACCTTCACCATCCATCATCACATGGCTAATGTACAGGAAGCTTCAAGTTTTAATGGTTTTATACAGAAGCTGACAGTTTTCTCAGGATTTTTGTCAGTTATTCAGTATTTGAAAATGAAATATTTTTTATTATACTGTATATATTAAAGGGATTGATCAGAGTATTTGAAGTGGGGTTGTATGAGGTACTTATCCATGGTTAGTGCAATAGATAGTGGATGACAGCCTTTTTATATGATCCAAATATTGCTCTCTCACACTCAACCAAACTCCACTGGCAAAATCAGTAATTTTACCTCACAGAACATGGGAGTTTACTGCTGCCTTGATCAGTTATTTTGTGACCTTACTGTTTTTAAAAGGCTAGTTTGGATTCACCAAAGTCACACAATAACACAAACAAACTGATCGAGGCAGCAGTAGACCAGAAAGTCCCGTATTCTGGGAGGTAAAATGACTGATTTTGTCAATGGAGTTTGGTTGGTTTGGTGAGAGGGATATTTGGCACAAATAACGACAGCTTCACATCAGAAAAGGCTGTCTGACGGCAATATAAAACAGTGAAAATATTCTGAATATAGCTTACAATTAAACGGATACTGATTTTTTTTAGGTGGGCCTTTTTTTTAGGTGGCTAAAACACATTTTGTTGGTGACCCTGGTTGCTCAGGTTCCTACGCAGAACACCTGCTGCTTCTCCAAACTGGTCGCGTGCCGACCACCATCTACTGAAGACTATTAATAACTACCTTATACAAATCCTCTTAAAAACAATCAGAATAATATAGACTGAAGAATATTGGTTGTATATGTTACACCTTAAAATGTTGAATGAACAAACAATATTTCAGAAGGACACCTTGAGATGGGCTGATTCCAGTCACAACTGGAGTCGTGTCCTCAGACCATTCAAACCCACAGTCACCAGAGCACTTTGAGGGGATGCCATTGATGTGAACCTCCACCTGCAAACAGCATCACAAAACTCCACATCAAAACTGTCACATTTAGGAAAAAGTTTCACAACATAAAAAATGACACGCTGGGCTGGAATAATCACCAAGATGTGAAGTTAATGCTACAACAGTCACAACATTAGAGTAATTGAAGACAGTAGCTGCCAGTCACTTCAAAACAAAGCAGTTATTTAATAGCATGCAAACGTATCAATCAAATTGTGCCTAGAGGCACAAGATATACAAATACAGCTGCGTTATGCAACACTATAGACTAAAATAGGACTTGCTCTACAGGATTTAGAGAAGCAAAGACACCAAGTAACCATCAGTGGCTGGAGCAGACATTTGACAGACAGATAATGGTGAAACCAAAGACCAGATGTGCCAGAGGCTGTATGAATCATGGTTGTACCTGTGGTTTGGTTTCCCAGACACGGAAGAAATCTCCCTGCAGGCCTCGTATCAACAGTCCTCCCTTTTTCTTCTCACGGGCTGAAAAAACTAAGTTATTGCCGACAACTGATGAGCTGTTAATCTGTAATGAGAATAAATCAAGATCAGGACTGAGCTGCTGGTCTCTTTGTGTCTGTAGAAACTGTAATGATTGAAACAGAGCGAGTGAACAATCCCAATAAAACTACGATAAACACTGCAGTTACTGTATTACTATCACCACTAGTACTGTAGTATCACTGCTGCTGCTGTAGCTACAGTAAAACAGCGGTTAAAACTGGCATTTACTTACATACAAGTATCATAAAAACTGAACTGAACTGGTAAATAAAATATATAAAAATAAAAATAAAAACTAAATATAAATAAATTAAACGGGACAAAAATAAACAGAGATGTGTAGCGCCAATTAGCTGAAAAAAAAAAAAAATTCTTAATATCAGTCATCTGTGTCAAACACTTCATCAGAGGTTGTTCAATGATGTTACTGAATAAACGGCATGTGTGCCGATTATGCCAGTAGATGAAAGCGAATCAGAAAAGAGTCTTACTGAAGGTGTAGCTAAAGTTTTTATTGTGAAAAAATGTGGCTCTACGATAAAACGCCTGTTTTTAGAGTGTAGTTTGGTTTAACAGTCTGTCCACTCCGAAGACCACCAGGAGCAGAGGGTATTCTAACATTAATAATTCACAGAAATTCATTCATTTATTCTCAAAAAATTGACCTTGCAAACAGCATAAAATAACGTAGAAAGTGGAACTGAAACCGACCCGTTTTCTGCTTCTTTCAGCTCACAAATGTTGTGTAATAAGCACAAATGGCAGTCAAAACAGAGACAGAGACAGAAAATAAGAAGCGGAGTCTGACCTGGATCAGCGGCTGGTCTCCAGGCTTGGTGAGCCACTCGACCCTCCACTTGGGGCGTCTGCATGTTCCCTGCCATGAAACGCTGACCTGACCCATCCCTGCGATTCCCTCCAGAGCGTACTTCAGGTCCTTCTCGCTGATGCTCACCGACAGACCTGAGAACAAGCACACAAGGCCATGATAGTTCATGAGCTGTGAAGTAAAATTAACCTTGTAAAGAAATTAAAAGTAGGCCACAAAATAACAATGCACATTTAAAATAAGGTTGCAAATTTTGTGCATTTTTGTGAAATCGTTGATGATTAATAAGATACAAAATGCATCTTTTTTTCTCATTTTTTTCTCTTTTTAAATTAAAGCTGAAGTTTTCTCCTTCAACAAATGGCTCTGCTAGACAAACAATGTGAAATGAGGCACAAATAGTGTTGATTCTGAACTATCGATTAATTATCAATTACTGTGTTTAATTAGTTAAATTTTTAATTGCATTTAATTGATTAATGAGTAATCATTACCATCCCTAATTTAAGGGGGATAGGAGGAGTGATTGCGTGCTATGCATCTCGTACATACCGTTTACTTTAGGTTAACAAAGAGTTTCTCATGGAGTTTAACCTTTAGGGTGATCCTATCTGTGGACAGATAATGCAAATACTACACACGTCTGTCTGAGTTACCTTCAGCTCGGCCTCCGTAAATCTCCACATCAAAGGTGCCGTTCAGAGGTGGGGTGGCTCTGCGAGGGCGAGTGACGGTGACAGTGGTCGCTCCTTCCCTGAACTCAGCCATGTCCCTGCTGCTGTTGGACATCTGTTAAATACAAGGGGAGAAAGATCTTTCATAATTTTGCTAATACACTTGTACGCCCTTCCAAAATAATATCTGCAACATGGTTTTTCTGATTGGGGCATCGATACGTGGTACTCAAAACAGAACTCAAAATGGATCATGAACTCAAATCGAAAAGACTTTGAAAGAGAAATCAGTCACATACTCTTAGTTTTTTGTGTATTTGTATATTGTGGTAAAGCATGTCCCAATAAGAATAAACATGAAATAAATCAGCATAGTTAAGAAAACAACCTGTTTTTTAAATCTTTTTTACCGGGCCCCACAATAATGGTCGCCCACTTGTTATGTCGAGCAAATCTGGGAACTCACTTTTCAAACCAGGCGAGTAGTAAAAAAGGAATTGAACCATTAAACTATTTTGATAATAAATTAATTGTTAAAGTATTTTTCGTGCAATAATGGCAGAGAATGCTGTTTTTGACCCTTAAATATAAGATTTCCCACTTTTCTCCTTTTATTATCACATTAAATTCAATATCTTTGGATTTTAGACTGACAGAACAAGGCATTTTGACTTTGAAAAACTGGGATGGATTTTTCACTATTTCCTGAAACATTACAGATGTTGCAGCCCTAGATTAAACATGACACTTAACGTAGTCTTTATTGTTAAATGAAAACCGTTAATAAATAAAACAATTTGCACAGGGGCAAGTAAAAAATGACTTTGGGCAAGTAGATATCCAAAAAATATCAACACTGAACCCTGTTTCAGTTTGAATTTGTTAAGGAAAGTGGCATCTATATAAAAAAAAAATTCAGCACTGACGCAAAAGGATTTATAATCATTATAAATAGTGCAGGATGGGGTAACAATGACTTAATGTCAAACAACTGTTACGACAGACAGACATTACACCCTGCAGTCACGCTTCTCCGTGTCAGCACTTATAGTCACTGCTTCCACTGCAATCTGTTAGGCAAATGATGACTCGCGACATGAGACGAGTACGGGATCACTGTGGAGCCTCTCTGTACTGTAAGTTATATCACATGGCCGTGGGCAGAGGATCATTTCCTCTGTTGTTGTGAGTCACACTGCTGAAACAACATTGTTCCTTTAAATGTAACATCTGTGTTTCCCTGTGGAAAGTCCTCGTCCCTCCCTGTCCTTCCCTGTCTTCAAAGAACTGATATCAAGATAAATCCAACAACATCGTACACACTTGTGCTGCCTTTTCCGTTTATGTTATTGGAACTGTACATATTCTGGTTGGCTCAGAGTTAAGAACAGTTGCGTCACAGCAGAAAGACACAGGTTTGATTTCTGGTCCCAGCCCTTATTTTTGTGGATTTTTATTCCAAAGAAACACAAGCCGGACAGATTAGAGACTCCACATTGTTGGTCCAACAGACAGAACAGGAACGCCCCCATCTTCTCATATTTAATAACTTAAAACCTACTTATTTCATCTGGAAGTTCAGCTCTTATCATCTAAAACACTTCCTTTCATGCTTGCATTAATGTTTAGGGTAATGATCCACTGATCTGGATCCCTACATCGACTGAATGAGCAACATTCAGCGAAAATGTTGATCCATGTTATCATCTGTCAGATACGCCTTTATTTTTAAATTCCTCAGGAACATCTGTGTCACCATTTCTGTGTAAGTGCACCTCCTTTCCAACATTCACACAATGCCGGTGTCCAGTAGAGAGTGGCCAACAGCCAAAATAAAGATGATAAGGATGATGATAAGGTTCTCTGGGATAAATCAGCAGTGTGGAAATATTTTGGATTTTGGAGAAAAGGTGGGTCAAAACAGATAAAGCACATGCCAAATCGGACATCTCATTCAACAGTCTGTTAACTTGTTGCTCTCGCTACGGCAATGTTAAGTGTTCTGTTTCATCGGTGTTAGGCTGAAAAACCTGCAGTGATTAATAATAATTGGAGGCGAGAACTTTCAGTGTAGTCTTAAATATGACATTACCTGCAGGAAACCGACTTCTAGCAGTGGGAACCCAAAGGTACACTCAGCTGGAGTGGCTTTGATCTTGTAGCTGATCTGTGAAGCATTTGATGCTTCTTTGTCAACAGCGATCAGCGCAAAGGACCCACCAAAGCTCTCAAAAGGTGGAGGCCTCCTCTTGTTGGGAACAGCTGTAAGAAAACAATGAATAAAATAAACTGCTGCACAAATAAGTCTCAATATTAGAAAGCAACATCTGTTCACTCCTGTTACACATCAGCATCAAAGACATGGGAAGTAACTATGTGCAAAAACTACGTTGCTGTACTTAAGTAGATTTTTCAGGTATCTGTACTTAACTTGAGTATGTCTCTCTCTGACAACTTTTTGTCTTACGTTTTCAAAAAAGACTTTTTACTTTAGTTTTAACGCCAGACAAATCACAGTAAAAAAAAACCAAAGAAGAAGAAAACAACATAAAAGACAAATCAGGGCAAAAACGATGTAACAAGACGTGACAAGATAAAAATGATGTCACAAGACGTAACGAGGAAAATTATATAACAAGACGCAACCATACAAAAAAATGTAACAAGACGTAACAAGATGAAAATGATGTAAAAGACGTTAACGGGATGAAAATGACGTAACAAGACATACTGAGATGAAAACAATGTAACAGGTGTAACAACGAATGCAACATAAGAGATGTTACAAGACGTAAGATACGTTAAAAGATGAAAAATATAAATAAGGTAAGAAGACAAAAACTGCATAACAAAACTAAAATTCCAAAAAAGATGCAACAAGACAAAAATGATGAAAACAACATAACAAAACATAACAAGATTAAATTGACATAAATGATGTAACAAGACAAAAATGACCTGACAAAAA
Organism: Lutjanus campechanus; assembly: GCA_027495735.1. Classification (NCBI taxonomy): domain Eukaryota; kingdom Metazoa; phylum Chordata; class Actinopteri; order Lutjaniformes; family Lutjanidae; genus Lutjanus; species Lutjanus campechanus. The sequence continues at coordinate 29,070 of JAJHUR010093491.1, read as the reverse complement.
TGATGTAAAAGACGTAACAAGATGAAACTAAGTAACGTGACAAAAATGACAAAAATGACATAAACGACGTAAGAAGACAAAACAAACAAAGAATGAACGTCGACCGCGGAGGTGAGGTTCAGTTTGGTGGTCAGGAGAAACGTCCTTCAGAGGGCCAGCTTTTACTTTTATACTTTGAGCACGTTTTAGTATTATTTCACTTTTACTTGCATAAAGAAGTTGAGTCAGTACTTCTACTCTGAGTATCTGTACTTGTACTTGAGTACAGAATGTGTGTACTTTTGCCACCTCTGAACTTAATACATAGAAAATTATAATTCAGATGCTCCACAGTGTTGAATTGTTATAATAAAAAGTCACATTCTGCAGAAAAAAACAAAAGAATACAATCTGAGTGCACTTCTGAACAACAGCTAACTTCAACATTAACGGCTTCCAAAATATCAAACCAATTATCAAACTGTTTACCATTCACATCACTTGTGGTGGGTCTCTTTCCGATGTGAACTACGTCCACGTAGAAATCTGCACCCGATGCATCTTTGTAGAGGTAAATCTCCAGCAGACTGTATTCGCTTCCGATGTATTGTGTCTGCAGGGACGTCTGCATGTCCATGCATTTGTAGCTCCATCTGTCGAGAAATCATCACATTTATATGCTTTTAATTGTTCTGAGAAGTTTGCATAAATCGGACAAATTAAAATGACGTCATGGTTTTCACTGACTTGTTTCCCTTGGTGAAGACAGAGTTGATCTTTGCGGTCTGTGTCTTGGTTTGGCCTTGGCTGTCTTTGTAAGTGAACTTCACTCCAACTTCATCCTTCAACATTCCCTTGTATGCAAAGCAAAGCTACAAAGAAATGATCAGAAAATGTTTCAAAAATATTTTATGATGAAAAATGAAGAGTAAGTTACTGCTCAATAACGTTTTAGAGCATGCATGGATGTGTGAGAGACATGTGAAAGGCCCCTGAACCCCTCCTTCATAGGAGCACACCCATATTGAATATGTCTTCTGTCTATTGAGACATATTGTCTCTTTGTGGTCCATTTTTGCCTGTTTGTAGTGCCTTTGAGTCTCTATTGTAGTTTGTGTTTCTCTGTGGACATTTTGTGCTTCCGTTCTTATTTTGTTTCTCTTTGTGGTTGATTTTTGTGTCTTGGTTTGTGTCTGTTGCTGTTTAGTGTCTCTTTGTGGTATTTTTGTGTCTTTTTATGGTGCCTTTGTCTCTCTGTAGCAATTTTGTGTCTCTTTGTGCTTTTCTTGTCATTTTGGGATCAAATTTTAGTCTATTTGTGGTACTTTATCTGTCTCTATTATTGTTTTGTGTCATTGTAGTCATTTTGTGTCTCTTTTGGGTGCCTTTGTGTTTTGTTTTGTGTGTCTTTGTGGTCAGTCTGTATCTGTGTGTAGTACTTTTGTGTCTCTGTCGCAACTGTGTGTTATCTACGTGCTTTTATTGTCGCTTTGTGTCTCCGTCTCCTTGTGATCAATTTTTGTCTATGATACGTTTGTGTCTCTATGTGGGCATTTTGTGTTTCTGTGGTCATTGTGTGTCTCTTTGTGGTAATTTTGTGTATCTGTATCTCTGCAGTCATATTATCATTGTCATACGAAAATCGCCAAGAAATGTTTACAGTGACTTCAAACCAAAGGCATTCTGGCTCAGGGGACCCAAAGGCCTGAGATTTCATTATACACTGGGTCCAAACCCGGATGTTTTCATATATTCAACAATTTCTTTTCACATCCATTTATCAGTTCACAGTATCAATTCTGTGCTAACTTGATCAGCTGAAAATGAACAGCAATAAATAAAGAAATTGTGTTTTACCGTGGGATGCTTGTCCAGTGAAACTGGCCCGTAGTTGCCACCAGATTCTTTGGTGTAACTCTCCTTGAAAAGAACCTCAGCGTTCTTCAGCGACCACTGGCCGCAGAAACCAGAGTTGTTCATTGGAGTCCCTTTATTATTGTTGAACTGGTGAGTGCGAGAAATCAGAAAACTGTGAGAATCCAAAATCAGACACTCCTGTCCAAAGATTTAAGGTCTGTGAGCTAATTCCACTGACCTGTGAGTTGCCATCTTCAAAGTCCTTGAAGTACGCCACCTCAGTCCCCTCAGTGGTCAGGATCTCACCGGGACAATCGGCTTTCATCAAGTTCTCCAGAGCCGACCGCACCTGTTCACAAAATAACGCAAGCTGGATGTTAGTAGTGATTCTACTACTAAGTAACTAAATGACTAATACTAAGACTTTTTATGAAATCAGAAAGTTTGTAAATTAAGTCTTACAGAGATTGTCCAAATCACACTGAATCACAGATTGAAAGACAGAGAGACTTCAGGTTTCAGCATTTTTTACTCAACAGACCTCGGACTCAGTTGCGTTGAAGGTGATGGGCTTTGTAGGGACGCCCGCCCAGAGCAGAGTGAAGGTCTTCATGTTGCCTCTCCCCTTTGTAACCTCAGCCACAGTGATGTTGGTGTCGGAGCCGACAACCTCATAGTGAAGAGGTTTAAAGTCCCCTAATAGTGGTTAAAAAATGACAGATGATTAATTAATTCATTGCACTGAAAACATAAATACAATCAGATACGCATATAGGATTTTCTGTCTCCTCATACCTCTGTCAGAATTGAATGTGACTGTGTAGTGAGATCCTTGGCTGTCGTCCTGTTTCGTGACCTGGACCGTGTCGGGTTTGATGGACCAGAGGCTGTTCAAGGCTGCTGCCACCACAGCTGCTGAGGCGCTGACTGGGATCGGTCCTAAAGAAGAAAAAAGGCTAATTTCATGACTGGCTGGTATAGAGCCAGTCGGCACGCTCATAGTTTGATGAGGCAGACAGAGGAGTACCAGCACGAAAACTAAGCGATGTACTAAAATGTTTTTACATCAGTTTACACTATATAAGTGGGATTAGCACCTCATACAACCCCATTTCAAATAATATGAACAACCCCTTAAGGTAATTATTGCGCAAAATAGATTTGCACCAAATTATTTCTTTGTAAATTAACTGTAAAATACGTTACCAGTCTTTGCGTGTCCGTAGCCCAAGCTGAAGAAGGTGCTCCCACAAAGATGGCTGGCACAGCTGCTGCTGACGGTGACCTTCTGGACCTCTTTGACGACTGCGACATTGCTGGGCCAGGATTCAAAGGTTACCACCTGGGTAACAGTCAGAATGAGCAAGGTAAGGTTCAGAAACTTGTGGCTGTAAACTAAAACTAAAATGGCGGCAAAAGAAAAGGTAACAACTGCTAGCTTGTTTACACTCATACCATAAGCAGCATGTAGGCTAACCCCTAACCCTAACCACCTCTGTGTTTATATTAATAGTTAGACAATTGTTAGAGAATAAAATAATATCTTAATGTTAAACTGGAAGCTGGAACCAGGTGACCGTATTAGCTTAACACTGGAAACAGGACGACACAACTAGCTAGCTCTGTTCAGAGGTTTAACACCTTATATCGTCTTTATTTAATCTACATAAAAATTAAAGCATAAAAAAAGTTGTGGTTTCATGAGGAGTTACATGCTGGATTATTTCTTGGCTGGGAGCAACGACTTCTTTGGATGGAGCCAGCTAGCTTTTCCCCCCATTTCTAGGCTTTGTGCTAAGCTAAGCTAACAGTCTCAGGTATAGATCTTCTTGTGTAACTCCGCAAAATGTCTAACCACTGGGCGGACGTTTAGCTCAGTGGGTAGAGCGTCCGACCCATGTATGGAGGCTGTAGTCCTCTGCAGCGGCCGCTGGTTCGACTCCCGCCTTCGGCCCTGTGCTGCATGTCATCCCCTCTCTCTCTGTCCCGTTTCCTGTCTACTCTTCAGCTTTCACTATCAAATAAAGGCACAAATGGCCGAAAAAATAACTTAAAAAAAAAAAAAAGTCTAACCACTCTTTTAAAGGGAGGTGTTTAACGGAAGCGGTATATGTTTAATGGAACAAAGCTATAAGTTAGCAACACATTAGCAACTACATACCTGTTCCTCATCAAACACATCGTATTCAGCCACAATATTCTGGACCTCGTTGACAGCATCGTCCGTCTGCTCTTCTGTAAAGGAACTCTCCGGTTTGAACAAGGCCAGGTTGAGAGAACCTGGACCGCCATAGTCTTGATGCAGAATTTCCAAGTAGTAGCTGTAGAAGAAATAGTTTTGAAATTTTTTTCAAGCAACGATGAATACGATGTACTATGAATGAATGAATTGTAGTTTTAAAGACCTAATTGGTGCCATAGTCTTGTACTTACGCTTTTCCTGCATCAAGAGCCAGTACTTCAGACTTTTGTGATTCATATGCAAAGTAAGTATTGGTATAACGTGGCTGGTAAGCAATTTTGACCTGAAGTGGAGGTTGCAAAAAAAAGAAAAAAACATGTTAAAAGCAGGAGAGATATTTTGTTTATTGATTTTGTGCACTCAGATGATAACAAAATGTAGCTGTTCATACCTTATCTTCTGGGCGGCTGGTGTTGCTGAGGTAGAGCTCACATCGGTCATCACAAAGTAAGTAAAACGTGTAGTTCCCGGTGGTCGGAGGGACAAAGAAGCCTCTGGAACGTGTGCTGAAATAACCCAGTTCATCAGAAAAGCGGTGGGGCATCGAGTCGAGCCACTTCATCCAGTGTCCAGTCGTGTTCTCGTTGTAGCTCAGAATGTCGGGCAACGAACTCGGTCTTGTGCTGTTCCACACCTCCATCTTCAGGCCTCTTCCACCTGAGTTTAAAAGATAAATAATACAAGGCGGTGTATCACAATTACAGCTGAAGAGATTAGTCGATCAATCACTGAGTTTCTCTGTGAGCAGTTCTCACTATTTTACAGACAAATTTGTTAATCCATCAAACCATCAAGTAATCAGCAGAGAAAATAGAAAATTAAAATGATCCATAGTTGCATCTCTAATAAGAAGTTTGGCTATTATTCATCATATGGGTGGCAAAGTGTAATACAGTCTCACACGATGTACACGCAAGGAATGAATGTTACATACAAAACAAATTCAAATTTTATTGAAATTATTTTCATCTGGAGCCAAACTTTCTTGTAAGGGAACACTCTTTGCAGTGTCCAATATCCATTCTTTTGCATGCTGTATGCATCAAATACATTGACACTGGAACGGGGGGACAATGAGACTTCTTGTTGTCACATTTTCATGTCTTAGTATCATGTATCACAGCAGTAACGCATCCCACAACAACAAGATGCAGTGGAATGTAGTGATGATCTGAGTTCAGCAGCAGATCTGAAATTAAATATTCCCATTGACCATTTTCTCACAGAGTGAAATAGAAATTCATAACTGATGACATTGCTGCACAAAGAAAAAATGACAGCGCACGGACAGACAGACGGAGCGGCACAGCTCAGCAGCACTGTGATTTTTCCCAATTTGGGATTACAGAAGCAAATCCTAACTTTAGGAATCCTATCTTATCTTATTTCATCCTATCTTACCTCAGACGAGAACTTGTAATGTAATCATTAAAACATACCGAAATAAGCATTGAAAAACATACAAAATGGAACAAAAAGCAGCTATAAAGATTAAACTATTTAACTAACACTACCATTAGCTACTGTTAGTGAAAGCTACTGTTAGCTACCACAGGTGGAAAAGCCAAAATTAGGACAGTTTAATAATTACCCCAAAGTTAGGAGATTGTTTTGAAAGTTTGAAAGTTAATACACTTTTCCTTCCTTTTAGAAACACTGACTTGTTGACTGTTGACCTAAATCAGGTCCTAACCCTAATTATGATGTTTACCAAACAGTTAAAATAGAATCTGCAATTTAGGAAGTTTCTTTAAAATGGTCATTGATGAGCAGGTTGGCACCATGCCACACTAGAAAGGTGCCATACAAATGCAGTCCATTTACCATTTGTTCTTATTCTTTCATTACAAGCACACATACAAAAAAGCTTATACAAAAGGTTGTGGAAATTAAAAACTAGTGTCTGTGCTGTTGACGTCAGGTCTGCGAGAGGTCTTTTGTATGATGTATGATGAAAAATATGTGCTTTTGTCAAAATCAGATAACAGATTATCTTGTCACACTGTGCAGCGCATCAAAGTCCCTGAGGGCTTGATGAACTGTGACAAGTGATGGTACACCTGTTTTGTTTGATAGACATGCTTTAAATTCTTCCAGCGATCAACACGTCTACTGATGCGAATGTGCTGTTCAGATAATGACACCGTCCAGCAGCACAAAATAAAGCGGCAGGATGGATCGAGACGAGCGCTGGTTGCATGACAGCAAAAGACAAAAGGACCAAAGAAGAAGAAGAGGAGGAGGAGTAGGAGGTATGTTCTCACCTGGGTAGATTGTCGTGTTGTGGTTCATCTTGTGTTTGGCAGTTCTGCACGTAATTCTGTCATCGGACACACTCTGGATTTCACAAGGCAGGCCTGAAGGAAACAAGTGACAGTGATTGAAAGTATGTTTTACAGTAGCGCACATCAAACTTTCCACTGACACATAAACACAACAGCGGAGGCTTTACTGAAAGTTAACAGCAAAGTGGAACATTTACTCTTATTAATCTGCTCACCTGCGTGACAGCTGAAACTCAACAGAAACTCTGTAGGCCTGAATTTTGAATTTTTTCCCCAGATTTTAGACAGATATATTTCTTTAAATGTACTAAAATAAAAGCACATTCATGTACTTCGGTTGCATTCTTCCATTTGTTTTTAATTATAAAGTGGATTTTCCTCATTTCATCATTCATTTGTGATATTTTGTTGACAGTTACAAGTACAATTCAACTTTGTTTTTCAGCACTTTATTTCAACTCTCACAGCAGTTTGTGAAATAGTCAAAATTTTATCTGTATATTCATATACATGGACATGAATTGTCAATATTTTTCTTGACAGTCAGCATGACTTAGAAATAAAGAGTGAGAAAGTTCACATGGGGTGGAGATTGAAGTGGACACAGGACTTTCACACAGGGGACCAGAGTTTGGTGATGATTTTTTAAATTTTATTTTAAGAAGTAGTTATTTTAATCCAAACCACGATCTTTTCCTAAACCTAGCAAAGTAGTTTTGGTGCCTAAACCAACCTACCATTATTTTGACACTGTAACCAGTCGTTGGATAATTATTATTGCTACAGTAACTTGACTGCAGAGCGACAATGACAATGGATAATACATTATGCTGTCATGAAAAAGTGTCATTAAAAAAAAAAAAATTAATACATGGACACAAATGTGAGAATGTGTTATTGTTTATGGTGCAATCAATGTTTTCCAACTTGAATAACAAAAAAAAAGGTAATTTGTTGAAAATGAAAATAAAAATGTTCTATATTTGGTCACAACCAGTTGACGTGCAACCAGTAATGAGCTCCCCATTTAGACCTGGTATCAAAATGTGATCTATATCCGGATATGTTATCGAGATTGTTGTACAGATTGTGTTTACACCTTACAAAGATCTGAACACAGTGCAAGCCAGACTACCTCCAGATGTGGTCTGGTAGATTTGATCACATTCTGATCATGAAGCATTTACACCTGGCAAAACAATTTACTTTTCTTCTTTAGATAAACTGATTTGTCTTTTTTTTTGTGCCTGAAAAATTAAATAGTTTTAATTTAAAATATTAAAATATTAACATTTACTTTCACTTCCATGAATTTATTACATTTATTTATTTATTTATTATTTTTTTTTACAATGATTGCAATTGTTGTTTAACTTGATGTTTTTTTTTAAGTGTTCTAACTTTAAAGCATCTAAGTTGTCCTGATGGTACTTTGATTTGTCGGGGCGGCGTCAGTTAAACATGATCTATCAGTAATATATTAATTTTATTGTCTGAAATATCCGATTAAGTAAATTATACGCATGGGTATACTGAATGTTTGGACGTTGTGAACTCTCTTCCATGAGTTAATCATAATCAACTTTTTAATGTTAGAATATGGAAGAATAGTCATTTAATTTGAATGATTAAAGCTTACAAGCTAAATTTTGTGATTGTGTCAAACATTCAAGAAAATGGACTTCCTTGGCTGTCAAACCTGTACTGTAACTTCAGTCTACAGTGACTCATCAAGTCTTATGAGAGACAGTCAGAAACAGCGCATCACATCTTTTGTCACGGTCTGTTATGTTTCAAAGCTTTTGGAAGATTCTTTCCTCTGCCGTGCGACAACTCTATCATTTTCTTTTGTTTGATGTGTCTTAAAGTGTGCACACATTCTGCGGTGCTGAAAAGGATTATCACCATTGCATGACAACGAGGCTCCAACAATGTGCAGAATTTTGTTTTGTGGAGACATTCAACTACTCATGCTGAACACTTTGTACTGTGTGGAAACAATATCGGGCCGTGTAATTGCAAAGTTGTCATGGCACTGGAAAACTAGCTACGGACGTAGAGTTTGCGGTTAGTTTCTAAGTGATTACCTCCCACGAGGACTCGAGCTGGGCGATCGGTTTGGTCGAAGAAGCGGCCGTGGACGGTCAGCAGGGTGCCACCCATGACACTACCTTTTGATGGGGAGACTCCTGTCACCTCTGAAGGAGACACATAGCAAATATTTCATTATAATAAACGTAAAAACAAAACACAATGTACTTCTATTATGAACAAAAGTCTTTCTGTCTAACGTACCTGCAAAGGTCTGAAACATGGCGAGCTTCCCCAAAGATGAAACCCTGAACAGTTTCTTTTCTGGTGAACTCCTTAAGATTTTAAAGATATTGATTAGTATTATTACAGTTATTTATACAAACACATTGTTAAGTGAAACAGTTTATCACCTAAAAGCCAAGTCCCGCTGTTTCTAGCTTAAAGGGATGGTTGGGATTTTTTCAAGGAGGGTTGTATGAGGTAGTTATCGGGGTCAGCAGTAAAATGTATTTTAGCCACATAAAACAATTGATATTTCTATATTTAGAACATTTTCACAGCCGTATAAATGCCAAATATTGTACGCTCCAAAATAACCAGACTCCGTTGGCATAAATAGTATTTTTACCTCACAGAACACAGAAGTTGCTGATCTACTGCTGCCTCAATCAAGTTAGTCCTTTGTGTCACTGTGGGACTTTAGTGAATCCAAACAAACACAAAAGTCACACAATAACATAAATAAACCCACTGATTGAGGCAGCGGTAGTCTAGCAACTCACATATTCTGTGAGGTAAAATGTTTCCCCTCTGAGAGGCAGCCTGACAGCAAGGTAAAGCTGTATAAATATTCTAAATATAGCGTACACTTAAATCTACACTGATTTTTTAAGTGGGCCTTTTTTAGGTAGCTGAAATATGTTTTGCTGCTGACCCTGTCCACTACTCTGGTGCTCCTCTGTTCTGCATAATAAACTAACAATCAATAAACACCTCATACAACCCCATTTTTCAGTTTTATCTATCTGCACTTTCAAAGGTTGACTGAAACCATAAAGACGTATACTGAAGCTTAGGTGTTAAAAATGCAGAAATTGCAGTTAGCATGAAGACAAATATTTTAACGTTTTACCTTCCAAATTCGCCATCAAGAATGTAAGTCAAGTTGTGATGCCCTGTTGGAAACAAAACATAGTTGTTCAAGCACAGTTTGTACTGCTGATATATTTTTAAGTATATATGAAGAGCAGCTTGCGATCAAAACCAGCTTACCAACATACGTCCCCGTCATTCTGCAGCTCATGTATCCCCACCATGAACTATCATGGTCCAGTCGTAGGTTATATCTGGAGAAATATTTGAAAAGTTTTATATTTAACATATATAGATTACATATTGTACAATACCACATACTTTCCAATAGTATTATCGTCTATATTACATTTCCAAATGCAATCTACATCTTCACAAAGTACTTACAGTTCATCTGACTCCGGTTTGAGCAGCTCACATGGCATCCCTCCCATGTAGGATCTGCAAAAAACATATATTTATTAACTTATTACATGAGTATTTTTATTCACAGTAAAAGTATACATGTTAATATTTTATATATATATATGTGTTAATATCGCCCCTTGTTTATGTTGCTTGTCTGCTTTATTATTTGGTCAGTCTGCCTTCTTTTATGAGATATTGACAGGATATGATCAGAAATGTCCATTATTTAAAAAGAGGATACTTTAATGCTTGGATAGGGCAAAATTCTTTACAGTTATATGAATATTTTGAATGTTGTCGCAGTTTTTGTTTTGTTTTCGTACCTCAGAAACCTGGAGTTGATGCCATTGGAGCTCCTGGCAGTGTTGCTTCCGTACACATCAGTGAAGATGAGTCCCCGCACTGTCACCAAGGTGCCTGCAGTGACGTTGAAGTGGGTTTAATGTAAAGTTTAGACTGGAATCTGTAAGTTAACTGCATGCTCTAGAGGTAAAGAGCCGTACCTGGGGGACCAGTGACTGGACTCAGAGAGGTGATAGAAGGCGTGCGGTACCAGACAGTCTGAATAAGAAGAACACTGTTAGAAACCAATCCAAGCCTCACTGAAGGATCAGCTGATTTATAAATGAAGGTGTCTGTGTTGCATTCACTGCACACTTACAAAGAAGCTGCAGTGGTGGTGTTTGTAGACGCCGCTGCATATACTTTTGTCTGGAAAAGGAACACCGTCCACACTGACACGGACCACATACTGACCCTTCGGCATGGGTCTGTGATGGACAAAATTATTAAATGAATCATTTCAGACAGATACATGCAAGTGCATAAAGTGACTTCTGTGCTTTTTCAGGCTGCAGACTACCTGGTGTAACACATAATCTGTTTGCCGTGCGTCGAGTCTCTCTCCACATCACAGGGGACTGACAGTGTGTCTGACACCAGGGTCACATGGTTTCCAAATTTGTCGTCTTTTGGATTCAGCTGGAACTGTCTCTCCTGGGCAAAACCTGGGAAAAAAAACACACCAAATAAATAAAAACACTTTAAAACCAATAAATGCTTTTTTTCTGGATGAACAAGACAACGTGTAATGGGATTACTTAATAAGGATATGAAAAAAGGTAACTGTATTACATTATAGTTACAAAAAAAATGGAATCAGATTACAGTTACATTTTTGACCATTTTATCCAATATATATATATATATATTTAATTTGGGGCTATGTGTTTTGGTCCCATTATTGAATTAAAACACTGTATGAGATCAAAGGTGAATTTATGGATCATTATTTTTGGACAAACTGTAACCTGTCCTGAGGACTGAATCTCTCACCGTCTCCTAAAATGGTGAGTCGTGTTGCTCCGTTGGAGCTTCCTCGCCGTGGAGATACATAATCAACACGCTGAGCACCTGAAATATAAAACAAACAATAAAAGATCTGTCTTACCTCTGAGCAGTGACAAACAAACTGCGACTTGTTGGGAAATTTTCCCGCAAATAAAAGCTGCAAACTTATATTTAGGTCTACGTAACTCTATTGGAACAAATGCACATTTTATAAAGTCTCGTTGTTGTATTTTTGAGACTGTCTACTTACTGCAGCAGCACCACAGCGCGAGGAGGAGAGCCGCCGCCTTCAACGGGGACTCCATCCCGGAGATTTCCCAGATTCCTCTGCTCCCTCACCTGCAGTCTGCTGTCGGTGATGCTCAATGACAGGATACAGTAGCTGTTGGAAAACGGTAAAACATTTAACTACAGAAATGCTGTTTTAGAGAATTGTATGAAAAGGTTTTAGAGAATCCACATAAGGCAGCAATATAGAAGTAGCTCCATGTTTTATAGCATTGCAATGACTTTAAAATTTCCTTTCACTCCTTAAAAAAAACTGTACGTAGGTATTTAATATTTCTATTTGTTTTGTTTTGTTTTTGTTCAGTGTTTTCATTCATGCTTCTTGGATAGGAGATGTGTTTAAAATGACACTGCCTCTTTATTTGATTTGATGTTGAATAGTAACTGTAATTACTGCCACTGTACAGTGACACTTAGAGGCCACTTGTAAAATTGGATGTGTGATTTTGTTATTTCTCTTTTATAAACAGGCTTGAGGAGTATCAGGATACATGTGATGGATTTGGATACAAAAAAGTTAACTATTCCATTTCAGAGAGAGATAAAAAAAAAAATGTAATCAGATTACAGTTGAATTTTGTAAAAAGGGGGGATTATCAGTCCCATGGCACTTTTAAAATAAAGAACAATATACAACCATGCACAGTGCACACAGAGTTCAATACATGATCATGGCTTCTAATGAAAAAATGCTTCACTGGGTGGAAACAATTTTTTTGTCTTTAAATCACTCAATCAATTAGTATCAATCAATCAATAAACTGCACACAACAAAGGAAGGAACAGCTGGACAAACTTAAACCTACAATAAACACAGAACATCTGGAGCTGCGACGATTAATGTATTATTAATCAATTAATTTGCTTCTATTTTTGAATTTCGAGGAACTGTTTTGAGTCAGTTTTTGATTTTAAAAAAGTCAAATGTTTCTGATTTCAGCTTTTTAAATGTGAAAACTTTCTGGTATCTGGTGGCCTTTACTCCTCTCTGACAGTAAACTGAATAATTTTTTAGCTGTGGACAAAACAAGGACATCTGAGGACATCAACTTGGACTTTTTTCATCTTTTTCTTGACATTTTATGGACCAAACAATCAATCAATCGATTGATTGAGAAAATTACTGACTGATTAATATTTTTCAAGTGACAAGATTGTGACGGGATGAACTGATAAATTAATTGTTTTGAGGTAATCCAAAAGTAACGGAAAGTAATCAAGTTACATTACTTCAATAGTTTAATTGTGATGCTTGGATTGCATTACTGACTACAACAGGTAATTAGTAACTGTATCAGAACACATTTTTAAAGTAACCCTCCCAATCCTGATTACATTATCTTGCTCTAATTTTTGGGGGGTTTAGCAGAGTAGTAATGGAATAATGTTTGAAACATACTGTTTTTCCCAGGAGGAAACAGAGACTAAACATGTACATGAGCTGAAACAAGAACTGACTGCGAGTCACATCTCTTGTCCGCATCACTGCCTCCCTCACCTTCCTCATCTCCTCACACATAAGTACCGTGTTTTGTTTTGTTTCGTTTTTTAAGTTTCATTGATTCAAGACTGTGCTGTGTCTGCTTTGTTTAACAGTATGTTATTGTTAGGTTTGCTGCCTGCTGTAGGGTAAAGCATTCTCAGATTGCTGTAAACTGATTAATAACTAATGAATAAAAATGACCCTGGCTATTCATTTTATAAGACTTGACTATATAAAACAAAATAACTTTCTCTCAGCATCCTCAACTCTGACTGATCCCCACAGGGGGGTAATGGGATAAAGTAATCAGAATACAAAAAAATGAAATTGAAATGAACTGTATTTGATTACATTTACAAAAAAAAAAATCAGAACACTGTTGCATTTAGTAAAAATGGAAATTATTTCACCATTTTAAAATGCATTTTTTTTAAAAGAATGATATACTACATTGCAACACTTCACCCACCCGCTAATCTTACAGTCAGTTTATTATCATAACCTTGATCGATTGAAAAAATTTCACCGTTATCTTGTCTTCAAATCAGAAAAGACGAACATGATGCAGGTGACCGGGGTGTGTGCTGATAAAAAACACGAGCGTAAAAATAAGTTAATATCAGTTTACTTTGAGTTTGAGCGTTAACCGCTATTAATTTAAACGCAGCATTTGCGCCTAACAACGCGAGACTATTAATAAACTTAATAAACGTATAAACATAGTTCGTATAGTTTCGTATTGAGGTAATCCAAAAATAACGCAATCAGGTTACATTACTTTAATATTGTGATACTTGGTTTGACTACTTTTTTAACTGCTAATTAGTGACTGAATCGGAATAAATTTTTAAAGTAGCCGCCTATATAAATTGTAGCCATACAGGCTGGTGATGAAATATTAAATGTATTAAAATCTGTTACAGTCAAAGATTTGTTTTTGTTATTTCAAATGTGAAAAAAAAAGTGTTTTAAAAATGAATCAGACTCACCGGTTGGAAACACTGTTTGCTTGTTAAGTGTCTCACGTGTTCAGAAAGGTGGAGAGACACACTGTCCGCCCTGTGGACATGACCGGGCAGTGACTCTTTATAAACCTGCTCAGTGTTCCGCCTCTCACCTGAGACCGGGAGGAGGAGGAGGAGACTGTTGAAGTCAGTCCACCCTGCTGGTATCCATGAGACTAATCACCCACAACACCGCCGTCTGAATCTGTTGCTGAAATCAAACCAAACTGATTTGTTCATTTCCTGTCAGAGAGTAAAACTGGGTCAAAAAAGGGACGATGAGTAACAGCGTCACAGACGTGAATCTAAATTAAGACTTTGATGGAAATGAAGAGGAAGTGGTGAAAATATAAAAAGCCTAGAAAGTACTAATACAACACTGTAAAATAAAAGCACTGAAAACGTTACAAGTAAAACTACTTAATGCAGAGAAATTGTTATACCATTACATCATTACGTTATTATGACCAATACATTCCTGTAAAAGCAGGATTTTACAGTTGTTTTTGTTTGGGGTGGAGTTGGTGTTTTGTGTAGGACTATTCTCACAATAAATCAATTGATCTTTTGGTTTGTAAAAGTAAAAAACAAAAACAAACTTAAAGCTGATAGCATGAACTGGCAACCCAGTGCATCGGGGAAGGCTCATTACTGGACACCAGGGTTCTGAATTGTTGTGTTTTAGACCCATGAAGGAGTTCAGTGTCACTTCCTGTGTCCACTATGTGGCGCTAGAGAACACCAGCTAATTACACAATATGTTACAGCAGAGGTGGAAAGTAATTAAGTAAAACTACTTTACTTTAGGGGTTTTTGCTTGAGTTTTTCTTTTTCTTTTTACTTACTTTTCTTTTTACTTTTTGATGTAACAGGATGGAAACAATGAAACATGTAACAAGACGAAAAAAAAAAAAAAACT
>JAJHUR010093491.1:0-14109 GCA_027495735.1 Lutjanus campechanus | reverse complement strand
GGACAAAAACAAGACGGGAACAACATGCAAAGAAGAAGAAGAAGAAGGTCCTTTGTTAGTCCCTGTTGGGGAAAATTTTTTTTTTTTCATGACATTGTTAATTATTTTATACACACAGGCTTGTATACACACACATGCAGTTTTTTTGGGAGAGGGCATCTCGACAGCACCCAGGAGGTGAACTGGCACCTCTCCAGCTACAGTATCAGTCCACTGATGTAAAAGATGTAACATGATGAAAACAACGTAATAGGCGTAACAAGGCCAAAAATTATGTAAACGATGTAACAAGACAAAAAAGATGTATCAGATCAAAATGTTCACCACTTCTAACTCATGCACCAACTTTTTTTTTTTTTTAAGCAAATTTACCCCCTCAAATATTTTATCAATCTAGATAAATAATAATTATTTGCAGTACAATAGGTTCCTCACACCAGCTCTAAAAAATACCCAGAATTCAAAGTGACTCTTTCATCCACCCAACAGTTTAAATTTGAAAACTTTAAAAAAAAATGATTAAAATAATTACCAAATCCTCATAATTGATAATGGTCAGGCTCCTGCCTGAATCTGTGATCTGCTGACTCACTATGAGTCTGATCGCTGCCTGAGATCCTGCAGCAGGGCCTGTTGATGGCCCCAAAATCTAGTCCCCAGAGGTGACCAGGCCTTTGCTGTTCGGGCTCCTCTACTGTGGAACTCCCCGCCTGGAGATCTCATCTTAAAGGGACATCCCAAAAATGAAAATTCAGTCATTATCTACTCACCCTCATGCTGATTGAAGGTCGAGTTTATTTTGTTAGTCTGCAAACCGCAGCTGGAGTTTCACTGGAAAACAGCACTGCAGAATCTCCCAAACAATGTAAGTAAATGGTGACCAGTTTTCAAAAGTAAAAAAAACAAGTGAATGAAACCATAAAATGCCTCCATACTGCTCATGTGGTGTGATCCAAGTCATGACATTTGTTTTTTTTTACTATGAAATATTTTGTAACTTTGTTTTCCAAAGGTTGATTTGCATCACTGCCAATCCCCCGCATCCTCAGCAAACAACACCAAAAATATCCAGGCGGCTCCTTCCATTATTGTTTTATAATTAAAGAGGAAACATATATTAATCCCCATGAAGGTACTTTAAAAAAAATATGCTGACCTCTAATAAAAACAGAATGACAGGTTTGCAAATATTTGGTGCAACATAAAAATAAAAACAATAAAACAAACACTGGATTAATGCACGTTACGTAAGCGCTGAACATTTTGAATAATTCTTTCCTGCCAGAAGACTGTTGCTCAGATATAATTTTCATATTCATATGTTCATGCCTAGCTCTGCCTTAAAAGAGCGTGTGAACTTACCACATTTACTGTTGCCAGAGGACAACACATCAGACGTCCGCGTAGGGAACTCATTCAAGTGGAGTCTTGCAGCTTTTAAAGGTAAATTTTGTCCAATTACTGTTTTTTTTAATGTAGAGATGAACTGCAACAGTCATGGAAACCAATCAACCAATTAACCAGTTAAACCAATCATATCTAATTTCATTTGTTCCCCATTAAACTGTAAGAATTACAAGTATTGTGTAACAAAGAAAAAGCAGTTTGAGAAAATCTTAAATCTGAAAAAAAATGCAATTATGCTGAAAAAGAAACTGAGTTTTGAATGAAATAAAATTAGGTTAAGAGAGGATTTAAAAAGAAAATGAGGAGTGTGCACATTTAATAGGAAATCAACAAATAATAAAGTAATACTTCTGTTTAGACATTTCAGGAATGTTTATATATCTTAGAGATGCTTTTTTACAAATACATCTTATCATTATTATTATTCTTATCACTACTGTGTCTATTGTTCTGACCTAACAATAATCACTGAGAGATATTTATAGAGATATTTACAGTTTTCCAGGAACTGTTGACAGTTGAGATATGCAAAAGAGTGTTGTGTATTGTGACAAGATTATTTATGCAAAGTATCCAGCAGGAGTTATGTAACCACAGTCAGTCATTGAGGATGTTTTAGAGAAATAAGAACATGAATTATTGTTTCCCAGTCACTTCTAAACATAACTTAATAATCATCAGCAGACTTCCCAGCATGCATTGTTTGCTTGTTTGAGAATTAAAACTCCACCTTTTTATAGTTTGGAGAAGGGGGCAGTCGGCTATTCAGGTGGTAGTGCATCGAGTATAGAAACAAAATGTTCGAGACAATGTACATGGACATTAAATATTATGTCAAATAAATGAAACAACTGGATGATGTTCTGTTTCTGCAGTAATGACCTCAAGTCTGCACAGAAATAAATTTCTATATGTCACTGGAATGTGTACAATCTGTAACTGCATTATTTGATTAAATAGCCTAATATTAGCAGATAATGTAACAAATATGAAGGAATGATTTAAAAATCTGAAAAGACAGCATTGTTTTATTTGATTTGATGTGATTTGGGGTGTACTATATTGCTTTACAAGGGCAGAGAGTGGTAACTTTCGTAAACCTTTCAAACAACTTCAGGAAATATGACCAAAGCATCAACAAACAAAACTTGTTCTTTCAGTTTTCAGTTTTATTTTTAAAATAATTACCTCGGAATTAATACAATAGATTAACTTACACTTAAATGCATGATTTAAAAGTAACTTGACCATATCCAATCATGAATTCACAAAATGATCTGGCAGTTACTGCTACTTGGCTAAGCTAACGTTTTAGTTGAGCAGGCTAGATTAGCAGTTTTAATTTCTCCATGATTGGATTTAGCTTCTGCCTTATGTATGTTGAATAACAAACTAATTTACCAAGATGTTAGTTCACCTAAATTTATATCAATAAACATCCATTTATTTAACAGTTAGGGGGCTAATTCAGTCAAGACTAGCTGTGCCTGAATGTAGCTAGCTTTAGCGGGATGTATTGTTTTAGCTAGCTATGTAGTTGACTGTTGGATTTGATATATAGGGGTGGGTTTTGTTTAAACTGCACTTTTAGCATGCAGTTAATATGGAATAAAAGATGTTATATGTCAAAAGAAATGTCAAGAATTCAGATTTTCACTGAACGGGGTTAGGCAGATACTAAAAAACTTGCTCTCTGTTTATTACTTGATCTCTCAGACAACAGGTATCACACTGAAGGATGGAAGATTCCTCCTTTAACAGCACCTCACAGGATGAAAGCTATTATCACAGCTTCCAAATCCCCGAGTTCAGCAACACCACCTTTGAGTACTATGACTTCAGCAATTCTTTCCCTGAGAACTTTGACCACATCAACATCATCTCCAACAACAGTAACATCACCCTTGACTATGGGTATTACCAAAACATTTCCTTCATCGCGGATGTGGTGACATACATTATTATTTGTATCGGCCTTCCTTTGACTCTCGTGGCCATTTATGCTCTTCATTCTCTGGTACGTACATTATACCTGGGATTTATTCATTTACTCTCTAACCGCTAACATTAGCTACACATACCAAATGCTAATTTTAACTACACAGACAAATGCAGTGATTGGCCAATGTGTCATATCTGTATTTTTCTGACAGCACAAAGGAGAATTTAATGAAAATTGCTGGGCAAAGCAAGCAGCTAACTGCTTACTTTTTACCAATGTTTTCTCGTAGGTGAAAAATGATCAAGTCGCTCCGATCTACGTCATCAACCTTCTCATCTCCGACATCCTTCAGCTGTGCTCCATGATCGTTGAGGTGGTGCGACCTGAGAACCAGACGATACACGACGCCTTCAGTTACATTCACCTCTGTGGTCTGGTGGCCAGTGTTGGCTTCATGGTGTGTGTCGCCCTCGAAAGGTAACTATTGTGACCCAAGTTTATTTTTCTTTGGACGCACTTTTACAGGCCTTATTAATAAATCCTGGAAGAGTTGATTTATATAAATGAAGATTCTTTCATTTTCATTTTTACCCGTCACCTTATAATATCTGGACGCCTGTTCCCAAAAACATACACGTTAAATACTTAATAAATGAGAAATAAACGCATTAAGCCTGAGTTAACAGACCATCTCATTGTTTTTATTTCCTCTCATCAGGAAAACAATGTAGGACATTTTAGCCTACTTGATATTTCAGACAAAAATAAGTGCATTTAGGCAGAATAAATTGGCTTTTTTGTTTTTGTTTTTTCATTCTCATCAGAAAAACAATATGCACATTTTAAAACAATATAAAAGTTGTACTACAGATGTATAAATCTTAAATAAGCAGAATTTATTCCATGGACTTTTATTTATTTAGTGACCCAAATAAAATTGCCTGTGTGACCCATGAGGGTGATGACCCAGTCTCTGGGTATTTCTACTATGTGTGTAGCTACTTCCATGTCTCACCATTATTTTATTATATAAATCTAAAACTCCTCAAAGATTACGTGTCCATCTTGTGTTACAGGTATTTGGTCGTCGCCTGCCCACTGTGGTACCGCGTCAAACGAACCATCATGAACTCTGTGGCGGTCTGTGTCCTGGTCTGGGCCCTCGGTCTCGTCCTCATCCTCAGCCTCTATTTCAGGTTTAGTTCTCGGGTTGTGCGTATCCTCTTCAGCATCGTCTTCTTCCTTCCCCTCCCACTGTTCATATTCTCTCTGGTTGGGACCATCAGGGCCCTGTCTACTACCGTCTCGGTCCACTCTGATGAAAAACGACGAATTGTGGGACTTTTGGTCTCGGTGCTGCTCATTTACATGGCGCTGTTCGTGCCCACCATCATTTGGTACCTGCTACAGAGAAGCATAATTTACTATACCTTCCACCAACTGTCTTTCTTGTGTCTTAAGTTAAACCCTCTGGCAGACTTGACTCTGTATATTTTCATGAGGAAAGGGGCCATCGACAAAGTGTTGGTGTCTGTGTGTTGTTGTGAAATGAAGAGCGATGAAATCAGCAGTTCATCATGAATGATGACAACATTTACCGGCCCCACCAGGAAGCTGCAATGTTGCAATCCTAAAAAAAAAAGCAAAATCCTGGAGGGGCTGATTTACCCATTTGTCCTCATGTAGGCCAGTGGTTCCCAAACTGGGGGGTGGACCTCCTTGAGGGGGCGCAGACCTACTGCAGAGGGGGCACGGAAGACCAGGGGAGAAATAAAGAAGGAAACAAAGTTGAATGGATATGATCTATGGGAAATAAACAAACAACAAGTTTTTACAGCCTCTGAAAAAGTTTGGGAACCACTGATGTAGGCAGAGAAAGAGGGAAGGAAATGAACTGTTTGATTAACTGAGGTCATTATTCCTAATTCATTTTCTTTTTAAAAAAAAATTCAACATGCTTTATTAGCATGAATGTCATCTTAACAATATTGGCAAAACATCGAGGATAATACGGTAACAGTAATAATGACATGAAGAAAAATACAGTTTACTGAGTAAAAGAAATAGTATGTAAAAAAATAAGAAATGTCAGAAAACTGTAAACAAATCAATCAATTCAAATCAAGAAGCAATTAATAATAATAATATATTAACACAAATTTGTAAATAGAAGTAAATGAACAGAGATTGTGAGCTTTGAGGAGACAGGCTGTAACAATCACTGACAAAACTTGCTGTTTCTATGGTGATGACGCTATTTTATTTCTATATATTCTGCATTTTAGTTTGATCAGAGAGTAATTGTAAAATAAATAATTAATTGTGTAATTCTTTATTTGAGATAATCTTAACAAATATTTAGGACTTTTTTTCATTTTTGGCCTCTTATACACATTTTAATGTAGCTGTTTAGTTTTTTCTTAATTATTATAACCAATATAGGATCAATGTTCAAAACTGTATTTGTTTTGCCTTTGCCTTGACTTCTATTGTTACTTGATATAAGTTTTATCATTGACGTTATGCTAGTTTTTAAGTTGTGATTCAGAGCAGCTGTTGTGAGTTTGGCAATATAGAGAAAATCTAATATGATAATGACTTGTGTCCACATACTATTTATTTTTTATTTTTTCAATCATTGTAAGAGAGGAGAGAGCATCTGCAGCAGCAGGGTGCAAAGAGCGCTCCGCTTGTTTTGTGCGGCCGCTGAGAACACTTCTAGTCATTGAAATGCAAACATAATGTGTTTGGCCAAACATACCAATGAAATCCAACACAACAGCCCTGGAATCCTTTGTGGACACTTAAGATTTATTAACTTTATCAAGCTGAAGTTTTGTATTGCACTTCATTATATTGCCAAGTGTAGTTAATATGGTTGTTTTCAGTGCAATGAGCAGCTGCACAATGAATGAAATGATGAAAAACACTGCCAAGTTCCACCAATAGTTCGCTGCAAATCTTGCACACTGTTTGATATTTATCTTTTACTTATGTATTTATTTATCTATGTATTTGCAAGTTATGTTTGTTTTTTTTATTGAGAGAATTTCACAAATCATGCATTGTTCTGACTTACAACTTGGGCCTTTTTCAATCAACTATAAAAAAAGACAAGCACAAAACAAGGAGCAACATTCAAAATCACGCGGCAGTCATTGAGAAGAACTACACAGAAATATTCAATCTTTAATATGTCATCAGTACTGACTGATCTCAAATATTATGTAAGTAGAAGGTTGTTACCAAATTATAAGTCAGTAATGTAATGTGCCTTTGTGATGCTTATTTCACATGTATATATGAATATATACATATATGAATGTGTATTATGACTCATTTGTTTCTGCCATTTTTTAAAGATTTTATTTTAATTGAATCCCCCTGTAACCCCCCCCTTTCTTTTTCTTACTCTCTAATTTATTTTATGCTGTTTTACGTTATTTATAATATGTGTGCATGTATGGGTGTAGGTATTTGTATGTACTGTACTATGTTATTATACAGTATGTGATATATGAAGACAATTAATGCAGTTTTTAAAAAAGAAAAGAAAAAGTCAGTCTTCTCATGGATGGTCTATTTTAGAGGCATCGCTGTTTCATAACCAGTTTAAGAGTTTAATGCATTGTATATTAATGTCTGGTGTTTCTGTTATTTTGTCTACATCCTTTATGTGCATATACAAAGTTTATGAACTGTGCAAAATATCACACACTTTTCTTATAGATGTTTGTAAAGGGAGAAAAACACATTATGGGTGAATAAAAACATTAAAACTGCTTTTCAGTCTTTCCTTTGTTCGGCAGTGTGGAGGACTGCCGGGAGGATTTTGTAACCCAAAGCATAATTATCTTCAGCAGAGATACTTTAAGGACTGTACGCAGGTGTGAAACTCTTACAAACAAGCGGGACTCATGTGTCAATAAACCGAGTTATGAAACTCTGCAGCTCAGGAATGTTCACAGCCGTGTAATTTCAACACAGACTTTTGCAACAACCACCGAGGACACCAAAGGAAAAACAGGAAGTATTTGGCCTTTGATTCCATAAAAAGGCATCAGTTTCTTAATAGTTTAGCATGACGTGTGTTAATCATCACAGTCACTCTTTGTCATCGTCTTGTCTGTGTTCTTTTCACTTACATCCCCGTTTTATCCAACACTCCTGTAGAGCATGAGGAAGAATTACATCACTTCCTGTGTTAACAAAAATATCAACAGACAAGACTACTGCTCATAAACCAAAATAACATCAGGGAGGAAAACCAGGAAAGACAGAAATCTAATCAGCTGATTTTTTTTTGAATGTATTTAATCTTTATTTTGTCAGACAGTCTCATTGAGATTAAGATCTCTTTTGCAAGAGAAGCCTGAGAACAATAAACACTCACGAGAACACAATGAGCAAACACAACATCACAGCTACACAATAAAAAGGAATGAACGCAGCTGCAAGAGACACAAAAACATCAGATAATAAAACTTTAAAATCTCTGAGAGGAGTGTAAGACTCCTGGTTTGAATCCAGTTTGTGGTTCGTTCCATTTGAAAGGTGCGTAATACTGGAAACCGGTTCTGCCAACATTAGTGTGAACATCAGGTAATTACTGGATCGTAGTAGGCAAGTACTTTAGTAATTAAAGGAGTAGAAACAGTGTGAGGTAATTAGGAAGCTTCAGCAGCAGAGCTAGATGGCTGTTTCTTCTTGACTGTAAGGACGTCCATCCAGCCGTTTGATACAGATAACAATAAGTGTGAAATTTGGCATTTGTGATGAAACGTAGCGCACTGTGATACACAGAGTTTAGCTGTTGTAGTGTTGATGGAGCAGCGTGGCGAGTACAATCTTACAATCTTACAGTTTCATTTAGATGCTTTTATCTAAAGCAACATACATCTGAGATCTGATACAACACAGGCAAGCGGTGAGGAATAATGTACAGTGTGCAGGTCATTATTGTGAAATAAACCCAGAGAGGGTGATGCAGGATCTTGACTCACCCTGAAGAGGTTTATTTCACAATAGTGACCTGCTCTGTACATTATCAACTTTGCAGCTCTAGCAGCCTCAGGTCATACTGGCAGATTCCTGTTTAATTATTACCTCAAAATCATGTCCTACAACATCAGGAGTTATAGTGGTCCTCTCACTACCAGTTGGTGTTGCTGGCTGCTGGAGAGAGGGGGAAATGGCAGGTCTGGCTTTCTGAAATACGGGATCTGCGGGGCCGATGAGCAAATGAACAAATTAGGACAAAAAATGCCCATTAGCCCTGCAGTGTTGCTGTTTACAGGCGAAGTAGGAGATGTTTAACATACATCATGTCACTGCACACTCACAGGTGCCTCTGGGTAGGAAAAGTAGATTGCCTAAAGAAATGTTGTGTTTTCTTATATAACATTTAGGAGAACAACAGTAGAGCCCCAACAACTATTTAAGTTAAGTTAAGAAGAAAATAAGTAGTCCTGTCACTCTTTGCTGTATTGTTATTAGATTAGGGTTATTTTTAGCTTACACCGTCAATCATGTCGGTGAGAAAAGACGAGGACTCAGGTGATGTGAGAAACTTGTGAACTTTCTTTTGTTATCAGAGGTATTCATCACTCACCAAATCAATTTTCCAGAAGCTATGAATGCTACTCGTTTCTAGAATAAAAATGATTGTGATGAATGACGTTGCTTCAGTTGATTCAAACTAGTGTTGCTGCAGCCACAAAACACAGAGTACGAACCACTATACGACTGTCTCTCCTCCTGGTGTGGGTGACTAAGGGATAAAACTCTCAGGGCACAAAAACTTAGTGTTAAAATGTCAGTGTTGTGGGTCAAAATCTACTGAATATGTGACCAAAATGCTCATTTTCTCAACTGCATGCAGACCAGGACTCTTCATGATCTTTCTCCCACTAAACTATTTGTTCTACTGTATTTACAGATATCATATGGAACAACAACCACACACAGGGACCTGCTGTAGGCAGACACTCAAATCCACTTGTAGCCCACACGCACAAGCTCTCACACCACCCACGCCGCAAAAAAAAAACCTCCCTCAGTCTAAAAATATAAATACCCCTGTCACTGTCAGTACTACTGAACCAACAAGTTCTTTCCACGAAGTCTGAAATCATGAAAAACACAAGTAGAAATGTTGTCCAGCAGGTTCGGGCAGAGATGAAAGACGTGTGAGCATCAGTACATCTGGCTCAAATTCTTCTGAGAGACACAAACAAAAACACCAAATACAACTCTCCTGAAAGGCCACGTTGTGTAACTGCAGCAGCATGAGGTCATTCCCAAGACGTGTGCGACAACAGCAAAGGAACTTCAAGTGGATGATTTTCAAAGGTTAAAAAAAAAAAAAACTGTTGCTTGTCTACATTAAAATCACAAATAAATTCCCTGCTCATAAAATTAGGGCTGCAACAATTAGTGGATGAAAAGGAAATTAGCAAAAATGTCAAAAATTTGCTGGTTTCAGCTTCTTAAATATAAGGATTTGGTGATTTTCTTTGTCTTTAATGCTAATAAAAGGCTTTGGGAGAAGCGATTTGGGTTCTGGAAAATAGTGATGACCATTTTTCACAATTCTGACATTTTATAGACTAAATAATCAATTGATTAATCAGGAAAATAACTGGCAGATTAACCAATAACATGTATCTCTATATTTTCAAATGAACGATGTATCAGTAAAGTAACTCAATAATGCAATAATTAAACACTCTAAAAACATAAGACATATTTTCCCAAACAAATTTCTTTGTCTTCTTACGTAACATCCTGAAGAACTTCAGAGCCAAGAGGCAGACAATGAGATTTCTGTCTACAGTGTTATCTTTCAAACAAATCACTCATCTTGCTGTCTCGTGAGGAAAGAAGACCTATCTGCATTTTTTGGCTTGAGCAAAGTAATAAATTAAAGGTCAAACATGTCTTTAGTATTAAAGTATTTTCATATCAAAGCAGTATAAAAGAAAAAGTCAGGACGCCCGATGACCAAAATAGGCATGACTTTATTATTTTTTCTCCAAAACTGCTGCATAACAAACTAAAATCAATATGAAAACACACAATACAAAATAAAAATAACACTTCAGCATCGCTCACAATGAGAACAAACATCAGTTTGGATTTGAATTGAGGATCTACAGTGAGTAAAAAAATGTCTAGACGTGAATCGTCTCATTCACAAGGTTGCGTGTTGAGCTAGAAAAGCTCTGATTCTCTGCAGGAGCTCTTTCTTCACGCTGTCTGGTACGAGCGCTGCACAGGGGAGAGCAAAAGAGACAACAAGTGTTGATATGTCAGGACACTGAGAGATTAGGAAACACTTGCAGATTGTGATGTGATCAATGGCAGAAGAGTAATAATATAGGCTCTTATTGGGAAATCTTTGTTTTTGTTTGTGATGTTGTTGTAATGGATTACTTAGAGTGCAGGTGGGTGGTTATTATATCATTCTGCAGCTTTCCAGTAGAATTCCTCATGTATATTCAAATTGAAACAATAAAATTTTAGGATAAATACATGTTTTTGCATCAAAATGCAATTTCCCAAGCCCCTCCGAAAGTTTTCCCCTGTGACCTGATGTACTGCACTGTGCTAATCAACTGTGATAGAGTAAAAATCTTAAGTCCTATCTCCTGTTGAGAAACATGCCAGATGTGGAGCCATTTGCAGTTTATCAAATCTTTTGAAATGAAGAGTTTGAACTCATTTCACAGCTGTAAGTTTATATAAATCAATAATAAGTCTGTCTGTTTCACAGTATTACAGAAATATTCTGCATCAGCTTCAAGTTCTTCATTAAGGCATGTTATCAAATGGAAATATTGTACATTTTTACCAAGAGTATTGTATTTAGTACCTTTTAATTTTGTTGTTAAATGTTTAATTTTGTATAAAAAATAATGTTAAGTATTATAGTTTTTTTTCCACATTATTTATAACTTGAGTCTCTCTGAGTGAAGTCAGTAAAGCTCATCACATCTCATCTAATCTTATTCTAGATGTCTCGTGCATTATTTCAATCACATGAAACTTTGAGGTCTCAAACAGGATTTAAAACCAAGTTGTGTGCTTTTTTAAGGCTGGCCAATATAGCTGAAAAACTTCTCAAGCTAAAATGTTTCGTTAAAGTCAACACTGATCATTTTCAATAATAATTAATTACCTGTTTTAATAAAGAGCAGGAGAAAAAAGACTGAACTTCTGAAGTTTAACTGACTTACTATTAATTTATCCACTTTATATATCAATGCATAAAGGTAATAGAATTTAAAAACAAAACCTGCCATACTGGTGAACCGACCTGTCCTTTTTTATCAACAATTTCTTCACCGACTGCCCTAATTTTTCACTCCACACTGTTTCTGTTGTTGTGTCACACTTGGTGCGACCAAGCAACACACATGTTAAATGATTGGCTGTTTGCGTGTTATGCTCCATTAACAAGGGATAAGATAGGCTGTTTATGAGCCAGGATGTATTCATTATGTGCTTTCATGGTGGTTTGCATTTAAGTGTCAACTGAACATTTCATTGAACAGTTTTCTTGTAGCTATTACTATTGTTTTATTACCCGGGCCTAGTGCATTGATTGTGCAGCAGGAGTTTTTCCTGACTGACCTGAAGTGTTTTTTGTTTTCCTAAGCAGATTTTATACACGCAGGCATAGTGCCAGCACATCTACTTGAGTGTGATTATTATTTCTGCACTTCTTCCACCCCCTGCTGTTGCGTTTGCATATGAAGATCTGTACCTCTGCCTTTTGGTGTGACTTCTGTGACCAGGTCCTCCACTGTGACATGCTCCAGGCCCTTCTCTTTGATCACATCTGGATAAAACAGTTCATGACATACAGTTTCACTGAAGCACCGGTACACGAATATATATTTATATATATGTATATATGCACACAAATATAAATACAGTACCTTTGCAGTGTGCTTTCAGCTGATCCTTCCACCCACACTCCACCAGCTTTGCCCTGAGCAATTCTTTCAACCTGGGGCCACACATTTAGTTAGTCGCCATCATTTAAACCACTAAACCATCTCTAAACCATTCATGACCAAAATCATTGAAGAGAAAAGCTTGCTTACCGCTCCCGTTCCCCCATCTCTATCAGCTTCTGGTTTATTGCAGCCCTCATCTGCGAGTCTTTGCTCATGATCTGTCTGAAGTCAAACACAAACAGTGACCCTGTCAGTTTGATTCAACGATTTCAGGGGAATATAACTTCTAAAAATGTTTTATTTAGCTATCTGTCGGGTAGACGTTACCTTTTGTCGAGATGGATCAGCTGCCTGGGGAACACACAGTCCCTTCACACTACTCTACCGGGTAAAACGTTCAGAAGCTTAATGGTTCCGCTTTGGCGGCGGTTAATAGATTTGCGAAACTCTCGCGAGATTTTTATGCGTTGTTTCTTAATTGTGTAGGTTGCGCAAGCTAATTTTGTTTTATAACAAATAAGATTGTTTTATAACACCGTGATTAAGAGTCGCTTAAGTTTAGAGACGACGAAACACTCAGAAATAGGGAAAGCTCAAGCTCTGGGTTGAAATGATCACTCTCGCGATATCTTTCGCGTATCTGGGGATCCCACTCAGAAACGACCTGTAATTTGCCTCAAACCTACTGCGTTATTACAAAATACCCGGTCAAATAGGTGACGTCATCTTCACATTAATAACTTTTGTTAGTACGACCAAATAAAAAAAACATTTATTAAAGCACACAAAACGTCTTGAGAGAAAATACAAAAAGAACTCAATCTCCCATGAGCGATCGAGAAGGTCGTGTCCGGCTGTAAAATGGTTCCGTGTGAGCCAAAACAGGAAACGTGTGTCACACTGACTTATTCAACATCATCTTGCCTCTTCACATCAACTTGAGATTAAGTCAGTCATATTTTAAAGACATGGCTGCGTCGAATTATTCCTTGAAGGTCAACAGAGACCTGCTAGACCCCAATTTCGAAAGTTACAGATTATCTCTGGACGCCATACCAACGTACAACGTTGAGCTGGATGCTGGTGAGAGAAACTAACTTACTGTGCTGTACAGTTAGCAGGTGTGCTAGCCAGGCACTAATATAATATCAGACTGAAAGCTCTGATGTGTCTCTTCTGTCACAGCTGTAAGCAAACATGAGTTATTAACTGAGTTATTCCCATTGACAGGTTACTTAGAATCGAAAACGTCCTTTGGTTATGTTAAGTATTCATTGAAGCTACTCTGTCTGTAGCCCACTTTACTTCAGGGAGTTAAAAGGTTCCCTAAGAAAATGAGGAGTAGTTTAACATTATTACATTTACAGTTTTATTCACTACAGATTATCATTATTATAAAACAGTGACGTAAGTGATGTCAACAATGTCTACATAACATACAAGCAACTACATTTATGTAGTTATCTTATGAAGGTGTTAGTGAAGCTTTTACATTGCCTATAATGTGGAAAATACTCGCTGGATTTACTGCAAATCAATGAAAACAAACGAACAAAAACAACACAAGATGTGATATAAATCCAGTTATGACATATGATTAAGAAACAGAGAAGGACTGGTTGGAAAAGTGTCAAGACTAAAATAATGACAAAAGAATGACTAATTTACATGGAAGTGAATGTTTACAAGTTGCAATGCATTACAGTGAAATCCAAAATATTTGCTAATTAATTACTTTTTCAGGTGTTTTTTTTTTTTTTTTTTTTTTTTTTTTTTTTTTTTTGTTTTTTAGTGCCG
>JAJHUR010093490.1:0-14456 GCA_027495735.1 Lutjanus campechanus | reverse complement strand
CATGGCCTGACTGGATCGGGAAGGGGAGTAAAGTCGGAAGGTTGAAAAAGGTCAAATGATGAGGGAATAAACAGATCATTTGGGGGGAAAAAACAAAAAAAAAATGCTGCTCATTGGCTAGCTTTGTTGGACACTGAACAGCTTTCCAATTCTTTTGTTTTTTGTTGCCCTGCCAATCATTTGAGTTGAGGATTGTGGGGGTTATCTTGACTCTGGTATGGTACTGAATGGCCACTTTGCAGTAGCTAATTTGAGTGCCAATATCTAAGGTCCCTGCCAGTAGTATCACAAATTGGTCAAAAAGAATTAAAATGGAGAGATGAGGGGAAGGGATAATAATTAGGGGAATTGATTAGAAGATATGACCATAATTTGAGTTTGAGTTTGAATTTGAGCTAGCCCTGGCCTTCTCGTCTGCTAATACCTCATTGTGGGTCATGTCTAGAAGGGAACCCCTGACCAAGTGGCCATTTTTACCCAAACAATGATGTTTCCCTAACCCTAAACAAGTGTTCCCGAAACCTACCCATATTTTAACCACAGCGCTGTTACATTATAAAACATAATTAGGTACACAGTGAAGAAACTATGCCGAGTTTCGCAAATCAACAGTTCCCTTTTAGACACGACCAACTTTCTGCCTCAGCAGGCAATTGTCTGATCCCCCATATTTTCAGATGCGAGATGACTGTGAGTGGCAAATTCTCCACATTTTACAAGCTCCCTTAGCTTTTTTAGTCTAATAAATAAACAAAATAAACTCACAAAATGTTAAGAAATTGAAATATTCTTATTTTCCATAATAATCTTTACACATTCTGCATTCTAGTTTCTCTGTTTTATCGAACGAGACAAGTTTAATTACCCCGTTAACTCTTTGTAAAACACACTTCATCACACAACATAAAACCTACTAGAAACATCTTGGTTAGTCTTTCCACTATTGCAATAATCACCAGCCCTGGTTTGGTTGAAATAAACACTTAATCCACTGCGTTAGATGTGAAAATATTCTGGATCCCTGCTGCCTCTCTAATGTCCAACCTCCTCTCCACTTGATGCCTCTTCCTGTCCCCGCTTAGACCTACAATGTATAGTGGAACGTAGACTGGCCATTGCTGCTCAACCTTGCTTCCAGTTTTTCCCAGTATCCACTTGTGGTATTGCCGCTAAAAATTCCCAAGTGAGCCATAAAGCATTTTCCTCATAAGCCAGCAATATACAAACCCTACAAAAAACCTTCTGACAGGACACCTCAAGCTACAGACAAGGTCAATTCTGAATCTTGCAAATTTTCTGTTCTGAAATTTTGATCGATTGAGGTCCATGAAGTGACTTAAAAATCACAGTGTTAGGTCCATGGGCTGGATGAGAACTTGTGGGCGGGGCCAGTGGGAGAAACAAGCTGTGAGACATTCTTATTGACCTGAACGGATGCCATCCTTGTCTCTGTTGCCTAGTTTATACGTCTCTGCCCTGGAGTCAGAGTCTTGGTCGGAGCTGCTCTAAATTACCTTGGTATGCCTGTATTTCCTGTTGTCAACTGGCCTCCATCAGTCTTATGGGGCCACTAGCTAGCTACTGAGCTAAGGAAGCTAGTAGGTACAGTCAAAGATTAGAGCAGAGAGTATTGTGAGCAGCAGTTAGCAGTTACTCTGGTGATGTGCTGCCCTCTATTTGTTTGGAGTGAGCTAACACATTGCTTCCTAACTGTTCCATGAATGACTTGTCTGTCATTTTTCTCTGCCACAGTGCATGCTTCCTGTAAAGTCAGCCCGGTGCTGAGTGTGATGTCCTGCGAGCTCAGACCGAGATTGGATTCTTCTCCAAGCAGGCAGCTCAGATAAGACACAGGTGCTGAAATGTTTCCTCTACAGATAGACTCGGTTTGTTCATGGTTGAAGAAATATGGGATTGCGCTGAGAGTGATAAGAGAGAGTGAGAGCAAGCGTTGTTTCAACATGTTTTCAGATTTTGCTGAGCATTAGCTAAACTCCTTACAACAACTAAAGTAAAGTGAGTGACATCTCCTTATCAGGGAAACAATATCAGCTTAGTAGGATGTATTGTTTGTCACTGATTGACGCACATTTTCACCCAGCAAAGCTTCTTTATGGACAAGAAAACTATTGGCTGTTTGACAGATTTCTTTGGGTTTTCTTGTGATTAAACGCAGTCTGAACTGTTGATTGTTTGATAAAGCAGCAAAATCCTTTCTTGGCTTGTCCAATACTGCATATCTTGTCGAGGCTTGGCTCTATCCCACACAGTATTTTGGTCGGAGTCCCTTTCAGATCACTGTAAGCGGGGCTGGAGTCTTGCCAGAGAACATCAATACTACACTGGCGCTTTCATAGATTGGTCTCATTGCACTGGAACTCTCTGGAAAACTGTTGATTACAGTAGCTTCACAGCCGTCACACCCATGCATTTGTGCACAGACGACTGTCAAAATGTAAAAATAGTGGAAGCAGCTGAAAAAGGGGGTAAATGCTGCCAAATAGGCTCGCTAAATTTGGCTTGTTTCTCTGTGTGTGCATGTTGGTTTAAACAGATTATGCGGGAGCCCAGGGCGAGACAAAGTGTTTTTGGATAAGCACAGACTTTCTGGAGATTACATTTACATTTTATGCATGAAGCTGTGGCTTTTATTCGCTGTGCTGTTCTGAAAGATGGTTTGGTATCTCTCTCGAGGACACAGGACTATTGGGGAACAAACTGATAACCTTAGATGATTCTGCAGCTTACGATTGATGACAGTGTTCAGTGTTGATGAAGGAGGTAGTGTGCCCTTTATATAGTGAGGCAGAAAGTACTGGTGTGCAGTTATTTATGGATTTTTATGCAGGAAACCAGGGTTTGCACCATTCTCACTCCTTTCTTGACTTCACCAGAAGGGTCAACAATAGGGCTGCCCACTGAAATTCGATGATCATCAATCGACTGAGATTCTTTAAGTTGAGAAGTCTTTTTTGTTTTGCTTTGATTGTTTTCCTAGTCAGTGTGCAGTGAGTGAGCCTGGATTATACTCTGAGATGGACATGTACATGCACCGCTGTGGACACCACAAATGTGTAGTAGTTCTGAGACTAAGGCAGCTGCTCCTTTACCTGGTAAGGCGATATAACATTATCCACTGGTTAGAAATGGAGAATTTGCAGCTCACTGCAACTTAATACGATATAGTTTCTGGCTTTTGTTAGATATATAGGTCTTCATGCGTCCACCCAAACCTTGGAACCTGATCAGGGACCTGTGCGGGTTTGGCCCCACATTTCATATTGTCCGTCAGACCCACATCAGTTCCTGTTCTGTTTCTGTGGGTCTGTTTAAAATTATGTATAATATCCAAGTGGATCTGAGAGGACACAGCCGTAATCAGACAATGCTGATCATGATGGAATTGCTCTGCAAGCAAACTGCAATGTCCATCTGTGGCCACAGGTTGGTGCCAAGTGACTTGCGCGAACGTGTGCCCCTGCTCAGGGGGTGAAGGGTCAGGGACCTGAAGTAACGAGTGGATTAGCCATGCTATTTCAATCAGCAAGAGAGGAGGAACAATAAACCTTGATGTATTTTACCAACTTTCTTTGGAGCGTGGATTATATGCGCCATGGGTAGGCACAGGGGAGAAAGCTACTAACGTTGCATTAGCTAAGACCCAAAGTTTTGTTTGGACAAATTGTATATTAACGTTAACTTGTTAGTAACATTCAGCTGTGAAGTCAGTATTGATCAGATCTGTGTCTCCCAGCTGGGTTGGGTTTGACATGTTCTGGATTTGTCCAGGTCTATAATAGTAGACGGATACACTCCAGAGTTTGGGTAGCACATTTAAAGGTCTTTTTGGGTTCAGACACAAATGTCTGGACCCCTGAAGACCCCTAGTTTGTGTCTGCAAAAAATGCTGTTGCACATTTCAAATCCATTGGAGTTAAGAGGGCTAATTTGACTTGTGTGTGTTCCGAGAGTTTTGCCCTCTTGAGACCATTCCCCTTGTCTATGCACCTCAGAAGGAGGTTTGGTACCCTAACTATACCTTAATCATATCTGCGAGCTGTCCTTAGCCTAAACCATATAGTAATTTCCTTTTGGTTTGGTAGTTTTTTCCCCCCTAGTGTTCCTTGTGCGAATATTATCGGAATTGAATGTAAAAATACAGAGTTTGGCAGAATTATCCATTATATATAATATTATTTTCTGGGGATAGGGATGTCCTTTTCCTTGATCATTTAGCTTTCATTCCATAAACGTTCACAGGCGATTGAACCAATACACAGCTGTGTTACACTTGGGTACCCCATCAGATTTTGTTCATTGAAAGAGCTGAAGCTGTGTTAGTCCACCTTGGTTTTGACAAAGTTTGCAACGCTCTCTGCTCAAAGATTTCTCTCTTTTTACTGTACCTGAAATCGATGGAGGTAAGATTGCCACAATTCTCACAATTCCTGACCCTTAAGAATTGATTTTCTCTAGCTCATTCTGTACCTCTCCTCTTTCACCAACTGCACACACACAAGGAGATGACTTGATTGGACCTATAACAGTGATTTATCTCCAACATACATTTAAATTGTCAGCCGCAGCTGACGCCAGCCTATGTGCCTAGAACGGAAAATGTCAAGGCTCTATCCTTGCCCCCTCTTCTATTTCCTCTCAGGTTTGACACACACTGAACAACCGCGGATTGTCTGAAATGGAGCACTAATTGGATTGTCATATTTTCACACAGGGGGATACAAGTGAGCGAGAAAAGGGCTTCACGCAGTGGCCTTGTTTGACTCCCTTTTTTCTCCTCCTCAATCCCCTTCTTGGCCCAGTGAGATTTTTTTTTCCATGCGACTAGCTGGAGCTTAAGCCCTAATCTCCTCTGCAGTACATGAAAAGGAACCGGCTATCGCTCCTTTGGTTTTCTCCCCCTTCCAATTCCTAGCAGATCAATTCGCTCCCTCATCTTAACACCAAACCCCCTCCGCTCGACACTATCGGGAAAAGCTACTGTTGCATCTGGAACACCATGGTGCCATAAGTCATCTTTTACAGCTGCCAGGAGGGCCGTATAATCTCTGCCACCGCCCTACTCTCACAAACACACACATAGACAAATGGACAGTAGAAGGTCAGGTCAGCAAAGCAAGAGCAAAAGAGAGAAGGGGATGCTGCCAGGATGACAAACA
Organism: Lutjanus campechanus; assembly: GCA_027495735.1. Taxonomy (NCBI): domain Eukaryota; kingdom Metazoa; phylum Chordata; class Actinopteri; order Lutjaniformes; family Lutjanidae; genus Lutjanus; species Lutjanus campechanus. The sequence goes on along the minus strand of JAJHUR010093490.1, from coordinate 9,279 downwards.
TTGAAGTCCTCTGGGACACAGACCAGCGCTGGTGTAAATGCTCTGTTAAAGGGACAGGAAGAGACAGGAGAGAGGATGCAAGTGGCAGCACAGGTTGAGTTGTTGCATTTACTGCAAAGGTCTTCATGGGTGAAAAATCTCGACCTACCTGAACCAGATGAGCGTAAATAAATAAGTAAATAAAAAAGAGACCCAATCTGAAAGCGATCAGAGAATAGCCAGACCCAGCCTGGATAGAACTAAAGGTGATTATACTCAATCTAAACAGCAGTCAAGCCGAACAGACCGGAGTGGAGAAAGCACCAACGCTGGCAGCAGCATGATGTGCCACCAATTAGTGAGCAGTAGTGGTTGTAAACAGCGCCAGTGTTTGTCATTTTATTATTCATACATGTTGGCTTGCCTGGAAACTGCAGTTTTCTCTTAGGATGATTATGATGCACCACATGATCAGAGCTGATAGCGAATGTGGCGAGATCTGTACAGGAATTTTTTACCCAAACCAAGATTTGCAGAACCCCTCTGATCTTAATAACTGTGCGTAATTTGGAACTGGTCCAACATGGCGGGGGAGCTCAGATTTGATTAGACCAGTGAAGAATTTGCCGGGGTACAATGCAACTGACTGAAGATATGCATCAAGTAGGGGTGTAACGATACACAAAAATCTCGGTTCGATACGTACCTCGGTTTTGAGGTCACGGTTCGGTTCATTTTCGATACAGTATGGGAACAAAAAGTAAAACCTAAATTTTCTTGTTGTTCATTTGGGTGTACTTCATACCGGGGCTCAATCACCTTGAGCATGTGTTTAAAACCAGGATTTTCAACAGCTGAATATGGTCTTAGATCCGCTGCTATAGAAAACTCCAATGGCTCTTGTTATAGCTTTGGCCCGATCTGGATTGCCAGGGAGAGGCTGCTTGAATGCCGAGGTCAGCTGCGTTTGCACTATGTTGGTTTTTCTTCTTGTAGCGGTGATATTTACACTCGGGTGGTGCCGTTTTAGGTGAGTTAGCATGTTTGTCCTGTTGCCCGAGACATACCTGATCTCAGCTGATCAGTGTCGGCACACCGCCCTCGTTTTATCCACCTGTCTTTCTCCGTTGCAATATTTAACCAGGAAGCCGAAGTGTTCCCAAGCAGGAGACTTTAGCGACAGGGGCGGGTCTTCAAGCTCCGGTTTACTGCTAGCAGTAGCCATCATGCGCACGGGCTGCAGGTGTAGCTGCACGTGTAGCTGCACATGTTAGCGGCGGAACGTAAACACACGCAACTTCTGGCCCGTGAGCCAAAAAAAAAAAAAATTCCGGCCCGTGAACTCACCTGTGCACAGCCCTGTACCGAACCGAACGTCGCGTACCGAAACGGTTCAATACAAATACATGTATTGTTACACCCCTAGCATCAAGACAAAAGAAAGAACACTTTTGGTGTCATTTTAACAGTGTATTAAAAAAAAAAAAAATTTGTTCAGGTTGAGGATCTAGGCAAGGAGTGTCTTTACATGCACACTAGCATCCTGGTTATGATTGGGTTTTTGGAATATTGTGGTTATGTTTTGCACATGTTAACAGCTTGCAAACCTGGATGTACTCCAATTATAGAAACCAGGAGATGTAAGCATCATATCCTGGTTTTTGAACATTCTTTGTCATTCTTTGTCGGTACAGAACAGATTGGTTGAGCTGGTGAAAAGTCAAGATACAACAGCACACAGAAACCATGTATACAGGGGGTTTCTCAAGTTCCATGTAAACAACATATCCTAAATAAGATCAAAAACAGGAAAATGCTCAAAACCAGGATACTAATGCGCAAGTAAATGCAATCGAGGATTATTTGAAACGGATGTCTACGAAGATATGTAGTTGACCTAGGGCCAAGGTTTCAGTATTCACACAAAGCAATTCTGGTCTAGTGTATATTGTGAAACACAGGCAAATAATGTAGGAAAAACCTCTCAAACATTTCTACTGGTAACATAGATTTGTCATCAGAAGTGTTCTGGTTTCTGTTTGTAGTCCAAGTAGTACTGAATAATCATGTTTGAGTCGAAGCCTTGGCCTGGATATCTGTAGACTTCGCTGGAAGATTGGCTGTTGCCCCAAAGCCTGAATCGTCCTCAGGCGATAGCTGATGGGCTCCAAGATTGGGATTTAGCAAAATGACGTAAGAACCCTAGCCTACTGTCAACTGGAATGATAATACCCATTGAAAATTACTGATAGGAATCTTATTGCGAATATATATATAGCCAAATATTTAATAGTGGTCTTGCAAATTGGAGGTATATTGTGAGACAGACTAAAGTTCACATGCAGAGTCAGCTTTGTAAGAGTTGGAGTTTACTTTAATTAGTTTCTGGAAACACATCAGAACTGCTCTAGGTCTGCATTCTTGTTCTGTAGATGGAGACAGCTGAGAGTTGGCACTCATGTTCACAATCAAGTGCCATTAGTGGTAGCTTTTTAAAAAAAATTTGCTGTGAGGATAAAATGGTAGAGCTTTTCTGTCTGAAGAGCACACCTTTCCGGTCATGTGGAGTCGGAGGAGGGTGACCAACATGTTGAGCTGGGCGGAGAGCACCTTTGAGGCTACATTTCTGCTCGCTGAGAAAGTCCTCACCACACATTGTGCCTTTTGCCTTTTGAGGATTATCACGTATCCCCTCCCAGCAGCAGCAGCACTGTAGGTGGGAGTGAGGTGGAGAAGACACGGCATTACAGGGAAGATAGCCGGGGTGAATCTCATCCTGTGTCAGCGAAAGGAGGCCCGGTAAGCCAGACCTGGCGGTGACTGCCAGAGGAGGTTCATGGGAAGGGGTGGGTGTGCGAGAATGGAGCGATTACGAGGTCTGGAGTGGAGAGAGGTGGGGGGTGTTATGCCTGCCTCTCCATGGGGGTTGTTATCAGACAGGAACATGGCTGTGAGTGCTGGCAGATTAAGAATAGGGCGAGGATGAGTGAGGAGGACCACTGCTTGGGGCAGGAAAAACCTGCCCAGCTGAAGTGTCCTTGTGCACAATACTGAATGCTCTTCAGTGTCATTGTCACTGTCAGAGTCTTGTTGTTTTGGTCCTGACCTCTGACCCCTTTGGAGGATGTTGAAAGCAGTAAAAATACTTAACTGGAAAGCACAAAGAGTGCAAAACCTAAGGTGGGTTTTAGATATTTGTTGCAATTGCTCAGTGCATTTGGCAGTTTATATTGAACAGGCAATGCTGAACAAGTTTCGCAAGCAGGGAACACTGTACTGAATTATCAAAAGACTCAGCATTATGTACGGAAATAAAATTGGCTGAACTGGGTTTAGAGTCATCCTCAGGGGAAAAAAAGACATAAAACATTACAGTTCTCATGGCAAAGCCTTGTGTCTTTTCATGGCTACATGATTATGTCATGTACACCAAAAGCTAATTAGCTTCTCATTGGTTCATGGCTAACATGGCGAACTTGCGAGATATCCTTGCCAACTGACAGATGAACAAACTCACAAAGGTGGCAGTAAATATAATCTTCCTTAATTGATTTTAACTTTGATTGCTAGTTTAAGGAAAATTACAAAACATTTGCTAAGTTTAGATTTAGACAGATTTTGATTTCATTAGCAGCAGGTCACGTTACACGGTGGAGCCTCTTTTTAGCAGCAGGTTGATAATGAACTGTTTGCAAAAAGAGATGGGGCCAAGTTTTTGTTTTCACAAGTCAAAAGTAAGTCTTTGCACTCAAGTCCTGAGACAAGTTCCAAGTCCTAAACTTAGGGGTTCAAGTCCTAAGCAAGTCATAAGGCACTCTTCACCAAATGTAATGCTATTTTAACAACAGAGCCTCGACTTACTTTGTACAATGTCAGTGTTGAACAAAGTTGCAGTTGTTCTGTCTCCATCTGTAATTTTTGACCCACATGTTTTGCATACTGCAATCTGTTTTTTTGACCGCTGCCCAGCAAAGTGAAATGATCTTTGGTATCTTTTTTTCCAACTAGAGCTCAGATTGGCTCAAGCATAGTAGATCTGGGGAATTAAAAGTCGACTCATTGGAAATGGATAGTTATTTGATTCAGGAAATGAAGGGACATGAATTCATCTGTGACACACTGAAGAAGTGACTTGTTAATCTTGGCTTGGCAAAGGATATCAAGTATTTTCAAGTCAAAAGGCACAAGTCCAAGTGAAGTCATTGGTGTTGTTAAAGTGCAAGTCAAGTTGCGAGTGTTTTTTGATTTTGTCAAGTCTAAAGTCAGTTATCTGGCATTTACACTTTGAATCATGGGTGTTACCAGTGTATTAGTGGAATTTATGGTCAGGGTGACAAGAAAGTATTGATTAGTTGTTGCATGACAAGTGTTAAAGGAAAGAAAATTTGATTTATATCACAGCACATTTCATTATAGGTATGCAAACTCAGTGTGCTTTGCATTATTTGCAAGTGACGTGACAGGCTGTAATAAATAAAGTACTAGAACATACAATATTGATGAACCAGCCACCTCCTGAAAGACACTGACATTCCACAAATTAAGTGTTTTAACCAGTAATAGCAATTAATCAAGTCATTGTTTAGTCAATAAAATGTCAAATGTCAAAAATGGGAAAGAGGCACATCACAATTTCTCACAGCCCACAGTGACGTATTCACATTGTTTGTTTTGTTCAACTAACAGTTCAAAACCCAAAGATTCCTCATTTACTGTCATAAATGACAAAGACAAGCTTCAAATCTGTATATTTAAATAGTTGGCCCCAGCTAATTGATTGACTCATACACAACCTGAAATTCCTGAGAATTTTTTTTCTTTTCTTTTTTTTGGGCATTTTTGCCATTATTTGACAGGACACCCAGAGACAAGACAGGAAGCGGGGCAGAGAGAAAGGGGATGACACGCAGCAAAGGGCCATAGGCGGGAGTCGAGCTGGCGGCCGCTGCAGAGGACCAACAGCCTCCATACATGGGTCGGACACTCTACCAACTGAGCTGAACGTCCGCCCCCTGCCACCAGTTTTAAGCTACTCCCTTGAGCTGCAGTTTTTGGCGGTAAGACACAAAGAATTGTGGTAATTAATAGTAATGTTAAAGAAGTCAGTAAAGAAGGCTGCAAGCAAGTAAACCTGGATGTAAACAGTGCACGATATTTAATATTCATGAAATCGTCTGTTGGGCCTCAAGGATTCACACAATACACTTTGGTGAAAAACACTGAATATGAATTTAACTTTTGTTTGTTTACAAGAAGACTCCTGGGGGCATCTTTACCAACATAAGTCGAGACTGACGTAACTGCAAAATGACTCAGTGTGATCTGAATTGAGACCAAACAGAGTCAATTGATGCAGCGCAAAACAAAGTAAAAAAATCAAAGATATTTAAAGTTCAAAGACGCTTATGGGACTACCTTATTACTTGTGCAAATTAAGAAAGCTAATTTAAGCAGGCACAAATGAGTCCCAGTTCTTCTCTTAAGTTTAGGGCACACTTTGGAGCAGTGCAAAGAGACACCTCACTCTGACTGTGATCAGTGACTAAAACAATACCACCACGAACCAGACACTCCTAAGGGTTTGTGTCATAGCAACGAGCCTGCAGAGAGGATGTTTTTCTGTGTGACAGTGATTATAGCAACTGTTGCCAAAACCACAATAACAAAGTAACTCCCCCAATTACTTTCCTGCACAATGTGTTAGTTTGTGAAGAATAGTCATTTAAAGTGGCACTGCACCAAAAGCTGAGCTTTCTTTGCACAAGGAATACTACACTGAATTTGTTCTGGAGCCACAACCAATAAGTTAGCTATTGTCTTCTGAGATGTGTTTGGATTTGGCACCCATAGCTAGCCTTGGGAGACTTAAGACCACTGGAAGAAAAGATGCTGAGCTGAAGGTGTAGGCTATGATGCGCATTTCAGTTGATGAAACATTAAGAATCACTTAAGACCTGCAATAATAATTTCTGTTTAATTTATTGTTAAAGCCACATTGAGCAACTGGAGAGGGACAAAATAGCCATATGTGGCTCCAGAGCTGCAAGTTGCTGACCCCTGCTCTGGAGGTAATTTTGTACAGTCTGAGAAAATAACCCTGATGACATCATAGTGATGTCATGCAATTTATTTCGACATAGGCTTTGAGAACTTTTTAACGTTAAGCATGGTTACAAAACTGAAGGTGTGGAGTTGCCTGGTCAAACAAAAGAGGGCTGGGTTCCAAACTTCGACACTTTAATGGCACCAGCCGAATTACTTTGACCTTACGGAGTAATGAAAAATGCCTGGTTGCTCAAATTGTGAAATGACTCAGAACCATGCAGTCCTGAATGGTGGAGTTAAACCGTTTAACTGTTGTTCGCGATTTCAGTGTTCAGGATTTTTTGGGTGGACCTGAAACAGGGCTCATGACGTGCCAGAGCTATGGTCCCCCAGCACTTTGAGACCCACGGACCAACACATGGTCCCCTCACCCTCTCTCATGGTCAGTTATGAACCTTTCAGCGACTCTGTCGGTCCAGATCAGCCCAACAGTTCACTTCAGCTCACTTCAGTTCCAAGATCCCAACACAGAAGAAAAAAATACCATCCTGTCACTGTCCTCTGGCTCTGGCGGCTCAAACATGTCTGGACATGTCCAAGAAAGCTGCTAGATGGAACATCCAAGCTTCAGGTTGGTTTCAGGCCGCAGTGGTGGACACTGAGACAGTGGAGTGGACACACCTCTAGTGTTTCAGAGAAGAGAAAACTTCTCATCTTTTCATGATTTCAAGACCTAGTTTTCTATTCATAAAGATTGTTTTAATCATTTAAAGTTGGCTGAGTGGTTAATAACACGTGTTTCTGTGGTGTGAAAAACTCAGAACATGTAATGTTGCTTTACACAATCTCAAAAGTGAATGAATGGGAAATTCACTTCCAGAACCAGAGCCGCAAAAAAATGGACGGTCACCGCTCTATTGCGTTAATGTCTGATAATATGCCCATAATATGTATTTGATATGGCTGATGGGTCCTCAGTGATGAATCAGGTGAACATGCGGTATTGGCAGTTGAGTGTGAGAGAGACAGCGGTTCTCTAATGTCCACAGGCCACAGACATGGGTTCTGGCGCTGCACACAGACCTAATCAATGTGCTCATGGCTCCCTGCCTGCTGGCTAATGAACAGCTAATGCTCTCCTCTCCTGCTGTTCGAAAAAAGCACCCACTTTGAAATTGCCACAGCGATGATTACCTCCTCCATATTGCATGAGTTTGGATGTAAACGAATTTGCTCCACCCATCGCGCGCCCAACTCTCTCTGCCCTCCCTGCGCACGATCATGATGCTAGCAGGATGCATTCTTCCTTCCCTGCAGACTTATGGGAACTGTCATGCTGTGCTTGGTGTGAGAAGAGTGTGCGTTTGTGGCGGTATCTCCATTTTCCCGCATGTCCTTGGGAGACATGAGCCCCGAGTGCGAGCCTCCGTGTTCAATTTCTTGAAACATGCTCTTCGGCTGTTTTGACACTTACGTCAGTGCTGTTTTCCAGCTGCTGCACTTGTTTTAGCATCACTGCAAACAGACTTAACACTGACTCAGCACAGCCTCAGCGCACTGCTTTTAAATGTCTTCGCCTCCGAACATCCCCTGAATAAACATATTCAACCACATTGTTTATCCAGTAGGCTAATTAGCTAATTGTTTAACCCCATGCAACTGTGATTGGTGTACTCAGCAATTCCAGTTCTTCATTAAGTCAGCCTTTGTAGTTTTTCCCCTCTCTGCAACCCACATTTTCATGTCACTGCCAGCGCTGCAGTAATTGCAGAGCGAGATAATTGTTTACATACTGCAGGACACATGAACTGACAATAGAGCAGGGCTCAGCGCCCGTGTCACAGAGGAAAAAGTCATTTTTCTGTGGAAGCCAGATCCTCAGGCGACCTTACAGGAAAGCAAAGAGTTCATGGGGCTGCACAGCTTTATTGGATTGATGACAGATGATGCATTAATGACTGCAGCATGTGATCTTTTCTCTCTTTCTCTCTGTGTGCGCGGGTTTTATGTAACAGTGGCAACCGCAGATAACAAAGGCGAAGTTGCTCTCCGAACAAAGTGGCACGCTGACACAATGCTGTGTTTCGAAGAGCTCATTTCCCTGGGGCTGATGTTTCCTGATTGTGCAGTTTTAGCGTCACTGATTGCATCTACAGTATGTACAAGTCTTGTGATTTTGAACATCTATTAGCTTGGCGAATTTGTTCAGATGAGATGATACTGAAGATGTTTCAGTGCCATTTTCTTCCTTCCTGATTCAGATACTTGAACTTTGCACAAGATAAAGTAAGTTAAGATAAACTTTACTGAACCCACATCGGGGAAATTCACATTACAGCAGCTCAAAAAGGAGTGGGTGATAAACAGAATAAAGATCAAATAAAAATACAATAAAATGTAAAAGAATGAAAAATATTGATTAGGAAAACGATACACACATTCTGTATACACCATATATACATTTCACTTGTAAGGATATATTGAAATATATGGCTGTATGGACAGATATATGATAGATATGGATTTTTGCACACATCTTGCAAATACACGTGTAACATTATATTAAGAGAAAAAATATAATATTGCCTTGTAAATGGATAATCGTACAGAGACAGACACACACACACACACACACACACACACACACACACACACAGAGAGAGAGAGAGAGATTTGGATTGCACAAGTAGCAAACATTCACAGCATGATACATAGTATGAAGATATTATTGCACAGGAGATTATTTAGTAGTGAAAAATGCTAAATAAATCAGCCAATATTGAATAACAATCTAATACCCATGTGTTAAAATATACAGTATATACTTTTTTAAACAGCTTTATAGTATTGACCCTGTATGGATGGGGTAGTATTGAAATTTGCATGGCCTGGCTCAGTTAAACGTTTTGTAAAACGAACAAATACATGCAAAGAATGGATGCCGTAAAACATGATGTTGCCATCCTGGGGGAAAAAAATGTCATATAGAACTCTGCTGGGAAATAGCAGGGCTCTAATACTGCATTTTAGGCACTATCTGAGGCATTTTCTGATATTTGTATCAGTATTGGAACAACCTTAGATCCTGTGGCCAGCTAGCATGGCACAGCAATGATTTTTTTTTTTTTTTGCCAATATGAGTCAGTGGAACAACCTGTAAAGACAAAGTTCACTCTAGTTTGGTCATCACCAACCCATGAGGGGAATATCTGGCTCTTCAGCTGCTAATTGCTTCACTGTATTCAACAGCTGGTT
>JAJHUR010093489.1:0-63217 GCA_027495735.1 Lutjanus campechanus | reverse complement strand
CACACACACACACACATACACACACTCACAGTATATCCCTGCCAAGTCAAGCATTGTGGTGTGGCAGGAGGAGCCTCGGGAGTCCAACAGCCAAATGTGTCCTCTAGCATTAATGGCTGCTTCAGCTGACTGAAGGGGGAAAACACCTTGAAGAATCATACATCTGAACAGCCCCTTGGCTCCGTCTGGGGACAAACTGATTGACATTCTCAGAAGCCTTGCTAAACACGCCTGCCCTCCACACACAGCGCACGCGCGCGCACACACACACACACACACACACACACACACACACACACACACACACACACACACACACACACACACACACACACACACACACACACACACTCAGATTGACTGTCTATCCTCAGTTTTGCTCTAAATTATACAGCAAAAACAACACAGGGGAGGCTATAGATAGATGGCCTTATAGAAATAGCAACCCTGTCTCCTAGAAATTACATTAGTATATGACTAAAATGTTCTCATAATTATGGTGTGGATGTTCACCGATGTTTCTTTGAAACAGTACATTTATGTAATGTGTTGGAGTCGTAGGTAGGTGGGTGGGGGTGATGGGAAGTGTACAAAGTGCAGGACTTTGACATCATAGTCCAGAGTTTGCATCCACTCTCCAACAAAAGTGCTTTGGTTAAGGTGAGGGAATGTCATCATTTTGGGTAGGTTTAGGTGGGCTTGGGTGATAAAATAATATAAATATTTATCAGCGACAGACACGTCATCAATACCAATAAGAACGTAGTGCAATAAAATGTTAGATGGTTTCACTTTAATGCATTAAATGCAAACCATCATGAAAGCACATAATGAATACGCCCCGGCTCATAAACAGCCGATCAGATCCCTCGATGGAGCGAGCAACAAGTGACACGCAAACAGCCAGTCACTTAACAGATAGCATGACGTTACACAAGAGAACATCACTGAAACAATGACAAATAAGAGCAGCTAAAAACAGGAGGTCAGACCAGTACAGCAGGTTTTTTTTTGTTTTTTTTTAAAGTTGGACAACTATCAGAGGGGCTCAGAGTAGAAACACTGCTCCTTCACATCGAAAGGAGCCAGCTGAGGTGGAGGACCTAGACAGCGTGACGGAGCAAAGGGACAACATGTTGGCCCCGCTGCCATCAGGACCCAACCGCTGATAAGTGGAAGACAATGGACAGCTGGATGGACGACTATTAGAACAGTGTTGTGTGTAAACTGCAGGAATAGCTTTGTGCCTGAGTCCCAATGTTGTCTGTCAGGAGCTACATGAGCAGTCCTTATCGTTATCTACTGATATGAAACTTCTCTATTGTGACAGACTTTTCAGGCCTAAATAAAGGCAAACAAAGCACTTTGATTAAGGTTAGGGAAAAGCTGAAATTTCAGTTAAATGCACAATATGTTAATATCTTAAAAATAAGTTTTGCCACTAGGGGTCTCTCTCTAATTTAAAAAAATTACAAAAGACAGTTTGATGACATCTGAAGAAGCGTAGAATCGTGGTTGTTTTCCTCTTTGTTGCGTTTAGTCATGTTTTGCCAGCTTGCTTCCTCACTCTCTGACATACACGGTGTATCCCGTGTTTTTCGGGAAGTTATAACAGCTAGCAGCTAATAGAAAATGCACCCTTTACTTGAATAAATTATGGATTTCTCTGGGTTTGACTGCTGTTGGAAACATTTCTCTAGCGTTAGACATTTTAATGCAGAAATGTCATATATTATAACTGTAAATATTAATATATCTCACATTTTACTGATACATTCAGTATAAACATTTTTGTGTCGACTTGCCACGTACATTCATTGACAACATTCCCTCATTATGTTAACAGAAAATGTAATTCAGGCAGCATTACATCTCTGTTAAAATGTCTTTGCTGTTGAATATTAATTGTAAATAAACATAATTTCTAGGAGACAAGACTGACAGATTGTTATAAAAATGATTTTTATCTGGTTATCTGGAGTTTTTTTTTTTTAAATCCACGTTTAGCTTGATTTAAGTGCTGCTCTCCACTGAGAAATGAGATTTTAAAATAAAGCAACGTGGAGGGTTCTTGAAATTTCACCAATGGTTTTCTCTTTTTTTCTTTCCTATCTCAGATGATGCTTGCCAGGCCTTCGGATGTCAACCAGTACTCAGTATTGAAATTGCCTGACTGAAAATCATGCTGAGCATGCACTGGTCTATATCCAAAGATCATCATGGGTGCTGAAATTATAAACTCCTCAAGCAAGGAATCTGACCTGCAGAAATGGGAAAATATTTCTGGGGGCACTGGCTGCTGCACTGGCCCTGCAACAAGGATAAGGGCATACATTACTATGTGCCTACTGAGGGGTATTATTTCCCTTCATAAGGTGCTGTCATATCCGAGCTTTAAGTCTATCACTCTGAGCCAAACAAAACAGGAGCCCCTCTTTAAGAAAATCTCATTTTGAGATGGAACTTACCACGTCACATTTACAAACTGCTCAGTTTTTATGAGGAATCCAGACATCACAGCTGATGCTTTAATGTGCTCACACTGCAGGGCATGGACTGCAGTTGAACTATGAAATCGAGTTTGACGGCAGATTAAAGACTCAAGGATTTTAAGCCATTAGAAAACTATTCACAAATGCTTTCATATTGGATTATTATTTTTAAATATGTGCAATAAATTAGCATGAATAAATGAATGCGTGCCAAGAGAGAGGCGAAATCCCTCCCGTTCCAGTGGACCACCATGGGACCTTGTTTTGGAAGAAATACGTACGGAAGTTAACAGAGACAAATATGTTTTTCCTCATGTTTGAACTGTGTCATGAATTTCGCCCATATGTTTGTCAATTAAAAAGATTTTTGCAAGACAATAAAGTCACAGTTTGTTGAAAAACTCTTGAAGTATAAGACTGTGAAAATCTGTTGACTACAAACCCAAAAATCATGTCATGACCTTGTACAGCCCACATGCTAGTTCTTAAGACGGTATTGACCTTTTCGCATTCTGGAGTAAATAAAGGTCTGCTCAAGTCCATGGGTTGTAAATTACTTCATCAGGGGGGTACGCGTAGGCTCTGCACAGACATCTGCTTAACCCCATATTTGTTGCGACTGCATGGACTCATCCGCAGACTTGTCAGATGCCACTTATGTATGGAATGCATCCTCCAAATGGACTCCAGAACCAGAGTACAAACAGAATAGACATCAGTGGTGTCTACAGCTGTATGTGCCCCTCTGGGACTGTAATCGAGCTGTTACAGAACCAACTACCTCTCTTTTTGCATAGCTGCAGCTCTCAGCATGACTTTTCACCTCTTTTGATACTTTTTCTTCAGTTCTATAGGAACGCTGGTTTTGGTGACTTACATAGATGCATATAGAGATGTAGTCCACTGAGCAGGTTCACACAAAAGTAAATGGTTCTTATATTATTTTTATGATTATTTTTTTGTTTAAACAGGGAATTGTTTGTGTTGATATACTGACACACACCATATCACCTCTGTCAGGCAAAAACCTTGTATCTCCATATTATATCTGTTTGTGATTTTTACAAATAAAAGTATTATAAAGACCTTGTGACTAAATCTCATGACTCCATCTGATCCTCAAAAGCCTCAGCGGAACTTTATACCTCCATCCCGCTGCCGTCTTGAATAAAGTGCAGCACATATGGGAAATGTTAGCCTTCAGGGCTTTCTGGAAGAAAACCTTTCTGTCAGAAGGCTTTCTGCTTCAATTACTTTCAAATGTACTTTCCCTGAAATGGTTTCCACCTGACAGGAATTCATGGCACAGTTCAAACAGGATCAAAAAATTATTTGTCTCTCGCTGTTGACGACCTGTCATGAGGGATACCAGAGGGGGATGGACTTTAACTCTTTGTACGTATGAAAGATTGATAATCCAAATTAATATAACTTCATTTATTAATCAAATACTATGGACACACAGCTCTAAACTTGTTTAATCTCATTTGCAACAAAAAAGGCTGCACCAAATCATGGTCAAGACACTCTTTCTGAATCTTGATATTTTACAAGCACTAAGATTTGAATTATCTGTGCAAACCTTCAATCAAACAAAGCATTATTATTTCATAACCAGTTAAAAACTCTTTGTAGTTGTAGCAGCTTTTCTAAATACAATTGGCTTTTGTTTCATGAAATCTTTTAGACATGTTCACTGTTTTTTATTCATGAAAATGTCTTCCACGAGTTAAAAAACGATTATTACCCTCTAAAGCATTCTTTATGGTCTTAAATACTTTGAAATTTTGTTGAAGATGTAGCTGCAGATTGCACTGCAGATTAGAAGAGAAGAGATTCTACAGCAGATTACGCTGCAGATGTACCATGATCTCAGTGTACACAGAGTGATTTCAAGCACCTCTACAGTATTTGCTTTTTTTCATGCAATATGCATGTTTGGATTCTACGAGATCTCAGTTTCTTAATTTTCCATAGTCAACACATCACCTATACATGAATGAACAGACGAAGTTGGGCTTATCTTCCAATAACACAGCCAGGGAGAAAAGTAAACACTACCTCTCTTTCCACTGGTATCTGAAAGACAAGGGGCTTCAGGTTTAGCTGTAACCCTGTGCCTGCAGCTCTCCTGATATCAGCAGAGAGGCTGCAACAGCCCTGCACTGTCTCTCCTGTCGGGGGTGATTGGAACGGACGTGTACTCTGTTGAAGGGCCGTAAACAAGATTTTCAGCATAGTGCTGGCCAGACCAGGTTGACAGCCTGGTTTTATCTGATCCCAAACCAGAGGGAGGCAGTAGGACAAACCAGGCAAGCTCAGTTTGAGCCACAGATAAGAAGATGCTAAAGTGAAGAGGAAAGGAGGAACAGACTGGTCCAGAAATGGACAATTTCACTCCTAACACTTTTTGACATGTGCTGCTTTGTATGTTGTCTGCGTCAGGTTTCTGTTCTTCCTATGAATTTTTCTGTTTCTCTCCACCTGGAGTGATCCTTTCTGTCGTGGTGTGATATATAATTCAAAACGTCAGTACTCACAGCACCCACAGAGATGAGATGCATTTCCACAATATTTTCATTCTCATTTTTTCAGTCATTTTTTCACTTGCGTTGTGTACATGACGATAAAGATGTGTTTTATTTGATTGATCTGAAAAGTAAGTTAACATGTTGGTAGACGTGTCTAAAAAGGATAGTTTGAATTGTTTGATGTGGGGTGCTGTATGAGATACTTATCCACAGCAGAGACGGGGGACCAGCACAGAAGCTATGCACAGGGTCAACAACTAAAGGATCGCTTTATGTTCACATCAGACATCTTTTTCTGGTGGGAAATTGCCATAAGCCAGATACTGCTCTCTCCAAACCAACCAAACTCCATAAACAAAATGTATATGAAATAGCACACACTTAAACTGATATTAATATTTTTAGGAGAACCTTTTTAAAGCGGCAAAAAGTACCTTTTGTTGCTGACCCTGTCCACAGTGGTTAATTGCTTAGCTTCCATGCTGGTGCCCCTCTCTGCTTCTCCAAACTGGGAGCGTGCCAATCGGCATCTACTAGAATGTATTCTACATAATGCAAACTATCCCTTTAAAACCAGCACGACTTGTGTCCGATCATGGTTATTATCGGCTGTTAAAGCTCCTTACCTTGTCCTTCCCCTGTTTCTCATCTTGATATACGCTCCACCGCTCTCCATCGTTACTGTAGGCCACTTTGTATGAGCCAACAAACTGGACGTGGCCAAAGTCTTTCGCTCCCTGGGTGATGATACCTGTGACCTTGGTAGGCATGAGCAAGTCCACCTAGAGAAGGGAAGAAAAGGGGGAGAATGACAGAAGAATGATTTAATTTCTCATGAATCTTAGCACGTGAAAAGTGTCAGGGAGGCTTAATTTTCACAATCTCGTCAGCATCTGTTTCCCCCCCCCCCCTATTGATGTCATCCGAGGATTTACTGTAAAAAGACACTGGGCGCAAAAAGTCAGTTTCAATTATTCACAGAATATTGAACAACAAGGCTAAGTCCACAACCTCGCCTCAGCAGAACAGAAATCGCACGGCGCAGCAGCTTCTGAGACCCTGACTGCTCCATTTTGGTTAATTTTTAATAGCCTCTCATTTGTTGCAAACAATTTAAAGCGCGGAGGTGCTAGGAAGTAAACATAAACGTACTTTTATTGACATTTTAGGGCTCAATTATGCTTCATTATTTAGAAAAGTACACAACACTGTCGGGTTGAGATTCATAACGTAGTTAAACTGAACCCCAAATGCATGACAGCAAGAATAAGCTTTATAGCTCCATCACATTTACTGTACCTGCTTCACTCTGCTTCGTTATGACTAAAGCAGGCTGTGCTTTTTTCTAAGTAAGAGTTTTCCACCACGTTAATTATGTCAAATGAATAATGTATGGGAACAATCTAAAGTAGAAGTTAAGAGGAATGCGTTGTTAATGCTGCTGCTAAGATGGTCAGTGCAGTGCAGTGCAAAAATACAGCTCACATTATAATAGAACATCAAGGGTAGTATTACAAAATAAGTCACTCCCACTGATCTTTCATAAGCGAAAAGCAGCGGGTGGTGTGTAATTTTAAAAGTTCACTCCACATAATGGAAACAGTGCAGAAATACCTTTACAGCTCTGTAGCACATTAAACCAAATGACTACTGTTGTTTTGTTTCCAACAAAAAACCTTTATACTTCTAAATATCAAAAATCTTTACAAATTAAGGGTTTGAAACTTCCCACATGATTGCTTTTCTTTAAAAGAGCATGTTGTTTCATACTAATGTCAAGAGAGCTAAATAATTGACAGTGCTGCCTTGTGCATTTCCCTTTGTAAATGTCACTGTGAAGCTGTCTCTCTTATCACGAGTTTATTCTTGAGAACTGGGACAAAACTGTTTGATTTTTACTTTCCAACTATGCTGCAAAAGTACATCTTAAAAGATCCAACTTTTGGATATTAAACCTTGTAATGGCCCAACATCCTAGTGATTTAATGTTTATTAAATAGTGGGGGTTTTTTTTTGCAACTGAGGACTTTATTTATTTATTAAAACGTTTAATGTGTTTTTTTGTTACATTAAATACAAGATTCTGTAAATAGCTGTACAATCAAATGGTTTTATATATTTTCAATTAAGAAATAAATACCATTATAATGTTGCACACTTACAATTTTTTGTTGATAATGTAATGTGTCTTTGTGATAAATGACATATAATATCATTTTTAACACAAACAACACACATTAGCTATACTTTTAATTTTTTCCATTGACCTAAACTCATTTTATAAGAAAAAACCTGACAGCTAACTGACGGAGTTGATGTCACACACAAACTACTTCCACACACATTCAATTATTCAAGAGAATTAAGAGTTATGTCACCTCTGTCAGCACAGACGTCAGCACCATGAGATTGAATATCTGATGGAGTTAACGTGTTACAGAGTTGACACAATGTTCATTTTTTTCATTTCACAGCATAGTCGTCGTGATCAGCCATTTTATCTTTTAAAGTTATTAAGGGTCGTCTTAATGCTAGTCAAAATAAACATTTTTGAACCATAATCCATATTTAGCTTTGATTTGGAAGGGCTATCAAGTTGACTTGTTATTGTTGAGATGCATCTGATAACAATGTTTTTTAATGGATTTGTCAGAAAATGAAAACTTAGCAATGCTTGTTTAGTATTCCTGCTTTAAAGGGCCAACATTTTCATTAATATATATATATATTTTACAACAAAGATGATTATAATATCACTTTTCTAATCATTGTTAGTTTTAGATTTTTAAGGGTTTTAACAAATTTTTAAATTGTTCAAAGTTGTGAATTCTTGTCTGAGACAAGGGTGTTTTCTGACACAGAAAAAAAAAACAGACTGAAAACATTATAACGTTATAAATTACATATATTTCATGCATAGAAATCCTTAAAAAACACATTTTCATCAAGAAAAATGGAACTGGAGTGTTAGTAGTAATGTTTTTTTTTTTTTTGCTTTTTATTAGGACATGGTTTGTCCCAGTTCTCAAAAAATATATATATATGCACGCATTCTTGGCCAATAAAGCAAATCCTGATTCATCTGCATAGCATCAATTCACACTCAGCACAGGAGGAAAAACAAGGTGCAACTTGGCATTCTGCTGTCACATGGGAAGATAGTGGCAAAATTTAGAAGCACAATGAGAGCAAGAGAGAGAAACATGAGCACGCAGATTTATTTCTTCTGCTGAATATACACAACATGGAGGCAACCATACATCACACTAATTGGCCTGGTCATAGGCCAACATACACTGTGTCACACAGCTCCAACTAAACAAAATAGGGCCCTGCGTAGATTAAACAAATAAGTGAACAAACCGAAGTTACACATGAGTTATGGCTCGGTTTCATTCCAACTCCTGGTCCTGACATATTGCAGAACACCAGTGTGCATCTCAGCACATTGCAAAGCACTTTTATTGGCCGCAATATGTTAGAAACTCTGAAACATTTTTTATCTGAGCAGTGTTGTGAATAGCTCAGTCAGAGTGTTCATCTCTTATGGGTTATAGCACAACTCTTCTCTTTCCACCCAGATACTTAAAGATTGAGGCCTGCTCCCTGGGTATCGGAGGGGCCCTCTTAAATGCAGACCCCATGCTGTGTAACATAAGCAGGAATAGACCAGCGGGTCCTGACACACATGTAGACAAAGCTATGCCTTAGTGCCTGCAAAGCCCAACTCTTGGCTTTCTAAAAGGCATCCAAGTGGATAACCTCTCAGGTTTCCATTTGGGAGATGTTAAGCTAATGAAAGCGGGACAAAAAGCCACTGAAGTTTGCGTGAAGACATAATTCCACTCTTAACAAAGCTGTGGTACAGGTAAGCAATTATGCAGATGCTGCACAGTACACATGCATGCCTCATTTGTCGTTAATACACTATTCATGAAGTTTATCCTTAAAGGGACAGTTCGGATTATTTGAAGTGGATGCTGGTCAGGATGTCCCCCGGTTTGGAGAACCAGAAAGGAGAGCCAGTACGGAATCTAAGCCAAAAAAAATGACCAAATAAAAGAAAAAAAATCAATATTAGTTCAAGTGTACACTATATTTCTAATATTTTCCCCACTTTACTTTGCTATCAGACAGCCTTTTCTGATGGGAAACCACTGTTATATGAGCCAAATGTCGCTCTCTCCAAACCAACCAAATTCCATAAGGGAAATTAGTCATTTTATCTCGCAGAACATAGAGTTGCTGATCTATATCGCAACCTCTTTCTGTTAGCTTGTTTGTTTAACTGAGTGACTGAGTGTTTTAAAAGGTCAAGTCAGATTGACAGAAGTCACCCAAAAACACAAACTAACTAAGAAATCAAGGCAATGAAAGACCAACAACCAGTGTCTTCTGCCTATGGAGGTTTGGTTGGTTTGGAGGGAGCAGTCTCCCATCAGAAAAGACTGTCGGACAAAATATTCTAAATATAGCGTACATTCAAACTGATATTGATTTTTTTTAACGTGGTCCTTTTTTTAAGTGCCTAAATTCCCTTTTGTTGCTGACTCTGTCCACAGCAGTTGATTGCTTAGCTTCTGTGCCGGTGCCCCTCTCTCCTTCTCCTAACTGGGGGTGTGCTGACTGGCTACTACTAGGAGCTGCGAAGACTATCGATAAGTACCTCATACAACCCCACATCAAACAATCCAAACTTTCCCTTGAAGCCTCCGTTTCCATTTCTGTGTAAAGTACTGCTCATTTCTGTTTGTGGCAGCTGTGGGTGGAATATTTTCCTGTAATGTATATGAATACCTTTAAAACAACAGCTCTGTTAAAATGACAATAATGTCACAACAACCCGCTGGATAAAGGGCGCCAGAAAGAAACAGTGGCAGGGGCTGCGTGGTTGATTTAGAGGGGCATGACACGTTGCATTGTGAGGCTTTGATTATGCTCCAGTTGCAGAACATTGAGGTAATCTCGTTCTACCCAAGCAGTCAAGTCTGCCACCAAAACAAAGGCAGGCTTGAAGGGGAACCTGAAATTGCTGTCACAGGTAGCGGTCAAAAAATACAACCGCCCCTAGCGACGCCGGCTCTCAACACTTTGATGGCCCAAACTGAATTAGGGAGCGAGATAAGCTTGTTAAAGCAAGGCCTCTCCTCCAGCCTCCACCTTCTGTTCTTTCTTCCATCACACTCGCAACCCCATTCGCTCCTCCACGAGCCGTTAACCCAGACATTCTGGGAGTGTGTAAAGCCTTTGTAGCAATCTCTGAGTGCTTGTGGCGTAGATGTTCCGAAGAAATAAAACACAAGAATCAATTTTATGATTTTTCTTGCTACGTCTGAGATTAAAAAATAAGATTCACGTAGCTCTGATCTAAGCTCCCAGTGTTCCCACCAATAAAGCCGCACATCGAAGAGGGTGACATGGTCAATTAGTCATTTGTACTCCTCTTTGATGGCGGCATGCGTAGGGGCAACATTTGTGCACTTCTGCCAGACAAACACTCATCTCCCCTGCTCATTAAGACAAGAGTTGGTGTGTAAATCTCGGGTCTGTATCTGAAGTGGCTTTGACAGTGTGGGATAAAGAGATGAATGCAGTCAGAGGAAGCTTATAGGGAGCAGAATGAGGCCCAGTTTCCTTTTTTATGGATACAGAACATGCATACATAGCATCCTGTTGACATTCTCCCTCCAGCTGTGTTAATTTAACAATGTGTTGAAGACTCATTTAATCTTCAAAGCCTGGGGGAAATATGACTCTGTGTGTGTGTGTGTTTGTATATTTAATGCATACTTTCTGTATATTCTCCTATGTTACAGTGCAGGATTTAGAATAATGTGTACACAGCTCGCAGAGCCATTAGGAGCTCTTTTCATTTTTATTTTATTTTTGAGTTTTCTGAATGTCCACCCATCACATTCTTGTGCACAAAATATCTCAAGAACGCCTTGATGGAACTTGGTCAAATTTGGCACAAATGCCCATTTGGACTGAAGGATGAATTTGGAGGTCACGAGTCACTGTGAGATCACAAAACATGTTTTTGGTCATAACTAAAGAATTCATACAGGCTATTTATGACAAAATTTCTTCAACTAATTGGGATAAACAAACAACAAAAATCTCAGAGTGAATCAATTTATTTTCATTGTGTATTAGAAGGTGGTCAGTGAGCCATCTGGCATCCTATTGGCCCAAAAGCTGAGTATCACTGGTTTTCAATATTTCCAAAAAATCAAAAAATACACTTAATGCATATAATTATGGTATATTGTAACCTACAGAGCATCACTCACATAAATAATCAAGAAAAATCTCAGAGAAGACAATCATCACAGCGGCAAATCTGAAAAACAGAGCCTACAGTAAATGGAAAATAACTATTTAAGTGATGAGTGCACAAGAAACCACAGCAATGATGCCAAGTAATTGTCAGGACTGTATTTCATACCTCCTCCTCACATTACAATCCTTTGTTCACTGCATATCATTCTTGTCAATCTTTTTTTCTCTTATCTAAGAAACAAAATGTACTGCTTTGTTTTTTAGAAAATTAGGTTTTGTATCCCTTGTAGGTGAACTGTTCTACATAGTGGATTGAATTTGAGAGTAAAGACTGTCAGCACAGAGGGAGGCCGCGTTAATCAACAGCCCTACACTGGATCGTATCGTAATTTAAAGCTGTAGGTCGAAAGATCTTTCAGCTCACACAAATATCTAAAGGAAAAAAAAAAGATGACATTTTGTAACCCAAAGGTCAAAGGTCAACTTCACTGTGACATCATAATGTTCTCTATCAGTCCTCTGTACTCTTCTGTAAAATAGTCTCTAAGTGAAAACAGCATGTCTCCCACTGGAAATTATTCACTGGAATCATACATAACAATATAGTAACTTATATTTTTTAACTTACATTATTAAATTCCTTCAAAGCCTTATATAAGTCTGGACAGAGGTGGATGTTCACTACAGCTTGAATGGTTGTTGGAGGCGTATGACCACAAGATGGCATTTCTGAAACACTACAACATGCTAGAAATCTTAACAATATAAACTGCATGTGATATAATTAAACATTAAATAAAATGCCTGGTCCAATCACCATAACACACAGTCATTATCATGCTAAATGTAAAGTCTGGTTAAAGGGAGAATTTGCAACATTATGTTGATGTCAAGTCAATATTGATGGTAAATGTAGTGAATTGAAGCAATAGATTCATGAGTATGCTATATATTTCCATCAGACTGGAGATATGAGGTTCTGCAATTTAGTAAGATTAGACTAAAGAACTCTTCTGTTCACCAGTCAATCCTAAAACTAAATATGGAGCTTAATCCCAGATCAAAGGCACGTTGAATATAATCTTTTATGATTTTAATGTTTAAAAAATGTATGTATCTTTTTTCTCTTGTCTTATTTTTTGTCTTTTCTGTGATTTATAGAGCTGCTGTGGTGCAAGAAGATATTCAAAGTCATTATGACAACAAATTTGCATCTCATAGCTGAGTTCTCCTGCTGCAGAGTCTGTTGTTCTTCCTGTGAATAGCAATGTCATGGATGCAGGAAGAACTACAGGCTGTTTCAGCTCAGATTTCTGGTCTCCACCTCTGGGTAGCCAGGGGGCATGTTAGATGAGCATTCTTCACATCTAACGCCATGTTTTGGCCAACAAAGTAAAATCTATATGTTATTAGATTAGTCCATGAGCAGCACACACAGAGGAATTCATTGCTTCAAATGATTACATTTACTATCAACACTGACCACATTAAAGGTGTGTTAAAGCTCCAGAGAACAGCAGGATCCAGCATTTCTGCTGCTTTTCCCATACTTTGGAGACTAAAAGTCAAGCTGTCTTGGCCTCTGCTGCCTCAATTTTGACCTTTCATTTTTGAAACCATCTGTTTTGAGTCCCCCCAGCTTCATGGGAGTGCAATGCTAAACAGCTGCAATCTCCGTTTCACTAAATCCAATGTTCAATCAGAGCAAATTAAAAGTCACATAATTAAATCAAAGTAGTTTTATTAAATAGGCCACATTATGCTTTTTGGTCTTCTCTTTCTTTAAGTGGGTTATATAGCTTGTTTGTGCATCTAAAAAGGTCTGCAAAGACAAAAAGACAAAAGTCCACAGCAAGGTTGTTTCTCTCTTCTCTACCACAGAAAACACGCCTCTTGGACTGCCTATAACAGTGTTTCCCAAACTTTTTTCCTGGGGACCTACTTTCAAAGAATGATAAACCATCACAGCCAGATCCACAATGGACCTTATTAATAAATCTGGGTAAGACTTAATTTGTGCATAAATGAATGTTCTTCACTATTTTTTACTTCCATTTCCACATCACCTTATATTATCTTGACTCGACCTGCAACGATTTATTGATTATTAAACACCAACTATTTTCATTGTCAGCTGATCAGTTTGAGTAATTGATTTGCAGAAAAACATGAAACACTGCTCAATACTTCCTGACATTTTATGGACCAAACAACTAATCAATTAGAGGAAAAATTATTGTCAGACTGATATTTTACCATCTTTCTCAACTGATCAATGAATCATGAATAAAGTGGACAGACTGATCAGCAGTTAATTATTTGCAACCCTAATCTTGATGCATGTTATTGCAAACATACAAACATGTTAAATAAAAATAAATGCATTTGGTCTAAATTAACAGGACATCTCTCTGGTTTTATTTCCTCTTATCAGGGAAACGGTATAGAACATTTTAGTTGATTGAATTATGAGAATATAAATAAGATACTACAAACCAGAGTCTTTTATTTATTCGGTGACCCAAATAAAATCTCCGTGTGGGTCCCGACCCAGTGTTTGGGAATGACTGGCCTAAAACACCCCGTTTGTAATCCTTGTTTGGTGGCATCACGTTCTAACACATTTGCATAATGCGCAGCAAGTTTGGAAAAGAGTTTGAATGGGCTTGGAGTGTTTCAGACAGAGTGAATAGAGTTGCTGCAGCTATGGCCAGTGACAATATAATTATTATTATCATTATTATTATTATCATTTTGTCATTTTTAAGGAAAAGAAAATCCAAATTCTTCTTAAATGTGAACATTTTCTGTTTTGTTTCTGGTTTGTGAGGGTGTCATTTTGGGCTTCGGGAAACACTGATTGACATTTTTCACCATTTTATGAGATTTTATGGACCAAACAACTAATCAATTAATCAAGAAAATGATTGACAGATCAATAGATAATAAAAAATAATCGTTACATGCTCCAGCATGTTTGGGCCTATTTTTTATGTGACAAGATTGTGGCAGGATTAATTATTCAATTAATCAAGAAAATAATAGACAGATTGATCAACAATTAAAATAATTGTTAGTTGCAACCCTAATGTGAGCATATGAACCTATTGTTGTATAAATCTAAAGTGAAAGTATGAGCTTCATATGAACTTCAACTGTGGCCACTTTACAGAAAAATGAAGAAAATTACTGTATATGTTGGATATATTGCAGCAGTCGCAGTATGCTCTTGAATACTGGTCCTCGGGGCTCTGAGCACAGTTCTTTTTCTATTGTTCAAGCAGAACAATCAAGCTCCTGATGAACAGGATGGAAAACAACCAGTGTATGACACAAAGCATGATACGAATGTTCACAACAGAGCATGAAGCAGTTACTGTTCTACTTTAGAAAGCTCAATTTACAACTGGTAGCACACAAGCTATACATGTAACAGTTTTCTGTGACAAAGCAATGATAAAATATTTGTTATGATTCATATCCTTGTTTACCACTGGAGAGAAAATGAGTGCCTTCAGTCACAGTGTATTTTTGTGAATTTATTCATAGCGTACAGAAGAAACAGACCAGACGTCTAAACCTCGTGAATATTCACACAATATCACTGTTGCTGGTTGTCATGGAGGAAGAGTGGGATCCATCACAGCCCCTCAGTGTTTTTTGGGAAATTGGAGAAGCGTCCGGCCTGATTTTGAGTCCATTTGCATGAATATTTACATGAGACAATGGCTCTGCATGATATCTAAACATAGTATTACATGGCACGTGCCAAAGAAGACCATTCTGTCCAGCTGCAGCCACAGTATCTTCAGAAAAGCCTCTTAAGCCAAAAAGCAAGCCTGAAATGACTAAAAAAACGAGGGATGAGGCTGAAGGCAATTTCCAGACAGATGGCTGACTGAGTACAGCACCCCTCTCTACTGAGTGCAAAGAAAAACTTGTTTGTGTCATGACACCTTTCTGAGTTTAGAAATGCGCTGTTTTACACAGAGGTGAGCTGGCTGAGCAAACTCCTGGAGATGAACCAGGAAACTAAAAATGTTGTTCTGTGGCATGTACTGTATGGCTTTTTCTATATGACGGCACACTGTCCAGCATCATGATAGTGAAAACAAACAGATATAAAACAGGGTAAAGCAGACTGCAGGACACTTACAATCCTAGTCAGCTAACATCAGCCCAAACAAATGAGACCCAAACTCATCTTCATTAATTTTGTTTGGTTTGTTCGTTACTGTAGAAAACAAACAGCCTGCAGTCCCTCATAGACTTAGCCTGTTGGACAAAGAAGCCCTAATGACTTATTAAAATGTTAAATCTAGGGTGCTGATTATAAATAACTGCAGGTCAAAAAAAAAGGACAAAAAAAGTGCCATAAAAGCTAACAGCATGCTGACAGCCAGATTTAAATATTCAGAAAAGGTACACCTTTACACCCTCAGGGAGCCTGTAGCATCAGGCTGAATGTTTACGAACGTCTAAATAAGAAACTGTTTTGGGTGTAAATCCACAAATTAACCCATGCATCCCATCTGAGAGATAAAGACTTTTTCTTTATAATGATAAAAACAAATTTAAAGCTCTGCTCAATTTGTTACAGCAGCAAAGCAGCAGAGGTCTGTGTGCGCCTCAGGTTACAATTTAATTATATGGAATGAGTAGATGCTCTGTTTGGAAATGTGTAACTTAATTTCAGGAGAGTGTGATAGTTAGAGCTAGATTAAAAATCACGTACTGTAGTTGTCACCTCAGAATTTATCACTTTATTACACAATGTAACTACACACAACCTAAACCTGACTAAACGTCAGATTACATACAGCTTGTTTTTAAATGTGTAGCCCCACTATTTGGAACCTGGGTAATATCACACTTCTGGTTACGTTCTCTAAGGAGGTGGTCTCACCCACAATTTGCAAAAAAATCATTCTTTTTCAAAAAGGAACGAATTAGCTTGATTCATAAGCAGAAGGGAATATAAAACCCTGCTTCTGTATGCTGCAACATCATCAAAAATGACGATTTTATTCTATTGTCCTGCCCTGCCTTTGGCTGGCAGCGTAGCAGAACCAGACAGTGTTTAGTGACTTTTTCTGTCAAGAAAAGAGACCAAATAAATATGGCATATGGCATGTTTGTGACGGGTATTTTGCTTCTGTTTATATGTGACCAGACCAGACCAGGCTGTCTGAGGGGCAGGGGCAAGAAAAATGAAAAGGGCACCAGCTGTATGCGTTGGGGCACCAGTGCACTCAAAGTTGTGATGCATTTATGGTGAAACTTTTCCAATCTTCTTCTTATTTCTTCTTAATTACTACTACACCTCTGTAATAAAACACTCAGGAAACTATAAGTATGTAACCATTTAAAGGTTGAGGGAGTAGAGGGCAACTTATTTTCTATCCTGTGGGGCAGAATATATGGCACTGCATCTCGTTTTCCCCATTGGAAGGGCACCTTAGGGGGCACTTTATCCTGCTTTGTCCACTGGAAAGGCACCCTACAGCAGTGCTTCCCAAACATTTTTCTCTGCGAATCCACCTTGTAAAAATGGAACAACCTTAAATTTACAGTTTCTCCCATAATCTTTTATTTATTTGGCAACCAAAATTACATTTACTGTAACCCACCTGTGGGTCACGACTGAGTCTCTGCTTTAGAGGTCATTTCATCATGTTTTATCCACTGTAGAGCACTTTTGCATCATTTTTACAAACCTGGAACCCCAGTGGGCAAAACATGGTGAAGTAGTCCTCTAGGGTGGCCTTCCAGTAGAGAAAACATTGTGAAGTACCCTCTGGAGTCCACCAGTCATTGTGCCATTTGACAGAGTTGTTTATTTTTTGACAAAAAAGGCTAAGGGAGCTTGTGGAACACAGCAAACTTGCAGCTCGTACACAACTCCCACCTGGAGCTACGGGTGAGCGGGTGGGGCGGTAAAATTGACAGAACCAAAGAGTCAATCATGAATTGGTTCGCTAGTTGTGGGTGAACGAAACCAACTGGGGTACTTGACAGAACTTTATCACAAACAAACACACACACACATAATATACACACACACACACAGCCTTTGCCTCTCTAACACTTTCTGTGACCGGTGCTTCCTCATGTGGTGGTGGGATGTTAGACGGCATAAATGCCTGCTGAGCGCTCACACAGAGAAACAAAGGTGTGCTGGCAGCCTGTGACTCAGTTGGCCTGGAGCACTGAGGATAGTAAAGTTAATGTCATAAAGAGAAATTCCCCTCATGGCTGCACCATACTGTCTCAGACTGGTCAGCGTGGCATTGATCCCAACCCAGCAAGAACTTAAACATTTTTAGCATTAAAACGTTTTTGAAATTTGCTCTGCGCGCAATGCTTGTGATAAGTGACAAATGTGGAGTGTGAATCAAACACACACTACTGAAAGAGACGTCTCCATGTGGAATGAGCTGTCCTGAAATGAGGATAGATGTCTTTGTTACAGCTTGAGAGATGACTTGTTCTGGCAGTACATTGAGAGAGTCAGCTGGTTGGCTGGTCAACGCACATCTTACAGCCAAAATGCTGTGGATATAAATAAGGGAAAAGCACTATGCAGTGACTCACAGAGAATTGCAAATCAGTGGCAAGCGCACACATTTATAAGCCAAACAGTTTTACATGGCATGGACATTGCTATGCATTGAGCATCCTCCCTCTTCCTCCTCCTCACTCCGGTCTTCATGGCAGCATCTTCACAGCATGCCTAATATGCTTAAACACAGGATGAATGACACCTGCATGTAGATAACCCTGTGAGCAATCTGCGACGACCAGAGTGAATCTCTCTGAAAAGCAGGACGCTCACAGTGCAGTCAAACATTTTTAGCCATGACAGAAGCATGGCTCTAGGCACCATCTTTGGCCATGAAACGTAGAACAGATATCATTGGTGCCCAGAGGATGAATCCTCCTGCTGTTGGTGATCCCTTGATTTCATATCCAGCACCACTAGCGATCAATTTTCGTTGATCCAGTGAAATATTTCAATACCGACCAGATGGAATTAATTTTTTTATAGACATTTGTGATTATGGTCAGGGGGAAACTTATCCTTTTATTTGCTGATTATTTTTTTTATTCCGTAAGAAATGGGTTTCTACTAATTAAAACAAGCTTAAAACGCTGCATCTGTCTCATTTATGCGCATTTGGCAGATGTTATGATGCAGATTTTTTTAAAAGCAGAATCAGTGGGATTTGTCTGAGCCGTTCATAAATGCACCAGAGAGACAGTTGATTGTTGAGTCTCATTTTCACGACGTCAAATACTGACATTTTGGGTTTAGAAGGCATCATGAGCAAAGCAAAATAATGAGAAAATAAAGAAAAACAGGCAGAGGGCTGGGTCTCTGCAGAAACAGACACCACCACATACCTCTAGTGGGTCATACATGATGATTGAAAGGGATTTTATATATTATATATGTATACATATATATATATACTTACATGAGTTACATGTTGTGCCTTAAAATCCTGTAATTTTTCAAGCGCAGCTCAAGTCAAATTGAGATGTTTGATTTGAATTTGAGAGAAAATAAAAGGATCATGGATATCATGGATATAGCCTCCTTTCCTCTCAAAGTGCAACAGATTGATGCATTTCAGCATTAAAACCATGCGCCCAGACCACCACAGAGGTTATGGAATATCTCCACCAGAACAAGACAACATTTTTCACAGGGCTGCAACTAACAATTATTTTCATTGCCGCCCACTCTGACAACAATGCTACAGCTGCGGTGTCTTCTTTTGAAATTTCCATTCCCACTGGTGAATGATTGTTTTAGTTTGCCCATTTCAAATTTATTAGAGTGAAAAATGAGTTAGAGTTTGTTTATGAGATGTAAGAAATCATTAATAGTGTTTTAGGAGGAGCACATGTTTATAATCTTTGAGTTGAGCAATATGTGAGTGGAGTCTGGCAGGTAGTCACTGAATTTCTACTCCAGAGTGAGTATGTTCAGAGCAGTGGGCTGTTTTCAAGTTAACAGGCTTAACTTTACAGTGACAGACAACTGACAATTATAAACAGCTGATCAACTTACAATGTAGGACATGTCGCTGCTTGTTATTGTCACATGTTGTGTTCGTTTTG
Organism: Lutjanus campechanus; assembly: GCA_027495735.1. Lineage (NCBI taxonomy): Eukaryota > Metazoa > Chordata > Actinopteri > Lutjaniformes > Lutjanidae > Lutjanus > Lutjanus campechanus. Next base: position 43,785 of record JAJHUR010093489.1, on the reverse strand, counting down.
TGCTCATGAAGCGTTCCTGCAGCCTGCTTCCTCGAGTCAAGGGGGGCGAGGGCGGGTGAAAACAACTCCCTTCAACCATAGATATTAAAGAGTATCTCAACCTATTTAATATATTTGGACTGCAGTACTCATTATCTGGTGTGCAATTGTAGCATATTGATCCTTTAAAATGGGAGGTGTTGTCATGTTTTTAGGAGAGCTTAACAAATTCTGCTTATTCAAGCCCATTGAGAGTAACTGGGGAAATAATTGGAAAATATTAGCAGAGTTGTGTCATAAATGCTAGCTTTTTTAATAAAGTCTGTGTCGAAAAGTGACCCTCTCCTTTAACAGCTTGCAACACAAACACCTGCATGGTCAGCTTTTTTGTTTTGCAGACATCTTTTTCTCCATCTATAATTTAACACAATAGCTTAAGTGCTTTAAAATAGAAAGTGCACATTTAGACCATTAAAGTATTATTTAATTCCTATTCTTTCCTCCAAAACAAAGGCAGCCTTTCATCAACGCCGGTGCATTAAAGCACAAACATTACTACCTGAAAGTCTAATGGCCACTCAGAGCACACAGCCATAAAGCAGATGGAACCTTAGTTAGCATGTCATGTTAAGTCTAAATGGTTGCATGAAGCGATGGAGGGAATTGGCCATGGCAAAAAGAACAGGAAGGAAATCAGCCATGGTAGTGTGGATCATTTAGAGCTATTACAGCAAGGAGAGCAGCATCAGTAGAACCAGAGAGTTGCACACCATGTCAGCATGAGTGAAGTGAGAGACTCAGATCCATATGCGTAAAAAATAGCCTTGACACTGCGCTAGTAAGGGACTCGTGGGATTTCACACTCTGTTTAATGTTCACTGTGACTAAACATGTGATGGACACTCACTGATAAAATCTAAAGTAGTCTGTCTCCCTGTGTGATCTCATCTGAAATCAAATCTGTAATTCGTGCTGGAGGGAAGAAAAAAAAAAAGGTTTCTGTTGGAATATAAAGCAAGTATAAAATGTGAAATGATTTAATGATTTTAAAATATGGTCTTCCCATCCTAATTATGATGATACAGTCAGGGACGGACACACATACATCAAAAAGTGTTTCCAATTACTTGCTGTGCTTACCTGAACTATAATAGCTAAACTGTTAAACCAATGTCATTGAAACTCAACACAGACAGTGAAAGAAAACAGCATTTCTGTTGTGAAAGAGAATTTTTTATTGAAACATTTTCTCCTTTAATGATATTTATTCTTCTAAATTTTTTTTGCTGTGAGTTTCAGAGTTTTGGAGATAGCAACACCACAATCTGAGCCAAGCCTTCTAGTTGTGGTATGTAAAGGTACACTATTTGACAGTATATATAAAGTATAGTTTCTATTATTTATATCTATCTATCTAATGCTCTAATTTAAAGCTACTCCAAGGAGCTTTCATATTGTTTAGATTTTGAAGCCCGGTGTGGACAAAAGCAGTAGTGTTTCCACGGCCATAACCACAAAATATAACATCAAATATAAAATTATGTAAATAAAAATCTCCTCCTGCTTCCCTTTGACTGGCTAATGACTGGCTAAACACAGTATAAATTTGAAGCTGTTTAACAACCACTTAAAAACTCTTTATAGTAGCTTTAATGTCTGCGTATTTTAATGTTTAAGAGTTAACAGTAGGGAGAGCAGAAACTGTGATTAGGTTCATTGTTGTATAGTTTTTTTTCTGCATTTTAAACCTGGGGTTACAAAAAGTGTCTTCTTTGAGAACAACATGACAAGCTCTTAAAGTACTTTACTAAAAATTACTTTTTTTCTGCCCAGCCAATTAAAAAATTGCAAAATACTCAAAAACAATTCATTGTGTATTTTCAGTACATTTAATTAAAATACTATCCATCTCTCAGTACCGTTTTTTAAAGGTCCTGTAAAATAGGTGAGTTAAAAATAAAACCGTTTATGACTCTGGCTGCTGCTTTTACAGCTCATCATACCTCTCTCCTTCCTCCTGCTTCTCACATGATATATAAAATATTCATATCAAATTCTCACACTCACCGCACATACACACAAACACTCCCTACATAAAAAACATGGTGTGCTTCACACGCAATAAAAAAGGAAACTATAAAAATTACAAAATAGATACAAAGCAATAACATTTATGGACATAAGTGATCTTTGCAATAAGATACTTAGCCTGAAATTAATCAACGGCCAGTTTTCTACTGGAGCTTAACTCTGGACTATTCTGAATTAATCATAATACTGTAGCATACATCATGCAGCAGTGCTGCTTAAGTGCAGTCCACACTCTCCTGGGTGCATAACATAAAGATGTCTGATTTAAATGAAAGGATGCGAGTGGGGATACCCTGCTTGTCGAGGCTTAGAGACACTCTGAACTCATAAGATACACATGCAGAACACACTGGATCCAATCTCTGCTGCACTGATTTAAGCTCTGGCGCCTTCACTTCTGACAATTCCTGCAGATCCCACGATTACAGCAGGCGCTGCTGCAGACTCATGAATCACTCATCCCAAGATAAAACAGATAAATGCATCCTCTGTTAGCTGAGAGGGACAGAGGTAGAGAGAGAGAGAGGCAGAGATGAGGATCAGGAGGTGGTGTTGAAGGATAAGATGGCTTCCTCGGATAATGAAAACAAAGGAGCAACGTTACACAGGTTCCACGCAGACCTGTGTGTTTAAGGACGTAGTTGGAGGGAGAGGACACTAAAAACCACCCAATTGAGTCAGGGAAGCAGATGGATTTACCATCCCTTCCGTAACTTCATTTGGAAGCTAATTGAATCAGCATAGTAGCTGCAGGGAAATTGAATAAAATAGAGCAAGAAAGAGCCGTATTGGACAGGATTAAAATGAGAGTCTGACGATAATGCCTTAATGAAATTTACATCAGGCATGTTTTCAAATGAGTGTGGATTCTTTCGAAGATTCTTCTTGAATTCTTGGATAATGTTCTCAAGATGATTGAATCAGCAATAGCTGCGGGAAACATTTCTGAACCAACACGCTGCATTCATGTCTATTCTAATTAGAGTAAGTTTTGTAATGTGAAGGAGTCTCTAACAGGGAAGCCAGCAGTTTGATATCCAGTATCAGACGGGTCCCATCTGACATGCTTCTCCATAGAAGTCTGATAATGACCCACAACAATCCCCCTTAATATGATCTCCCATATTCAAAAACCTTGCCAAGTCTTATAATCATGCTCACACTGTAAGCGGCTACATGGTGCAAATTTGATCTCGCCTTTCTGAAACTGGGCTGGCACATCAGCCAAAGCAAGTGCTGGCTGAGCAATTTGCAGTCATGGTTACATCTGTTATCCTGGCTCCCAAGCTTTGGATCAGTGGGTAGTGCCACAGCTCAGATCTTGTCTACACAACAAAACAAAAAGCAGAGACGAAGCGATGCAGTCAATATATTAGATGCAGCTGTTTATCTGATAATGGATATAGGAGCATAACTTGTTGTTACTTAACTGACAGATTGTTGGCTGAGTTGGAAACGTGTGAATCACAACCAAAGGGCTGGATAATTAAAGCCTCTGAAAAATGTTGCTTTAACTATAAAAAGGAATATATGATATGAAAGTTTGATTTCTCATTAGACATCCACCGAGATCTGAGTGAAAAGAAACATTCATAACTGTTAGAAAACCTAAAAACAGCACATTTTGCTGTTTAGACCATTTGCCAAGACTGTGTGTGCATGTGTGTGGTAGATCATGTTTGACTGACATCTCCCTTATGAGTCCCAATCATTGACATATTAGAAATGGGCAACATGACAGCTCCCCAAAAGTAAACCCACAGCACCTCGATTTCCCCCCTGGTGGCTGGCTGCAGTATAGGTCATAAATCTTGCTTTCTCCACGTCAGCAGATGGGACATGGGCCAAACTAAAACATCAAAGTAAACATCAAATAAATCTTTCCAAAAGACGGTTTCTGCCATTTTAGGTAGTTCTTATCACACTGATGTTTGTGATGTTTGCTGTCTGATCAGTTTGGATTTAATTAGTCAATCGATGCTATAAAAATGGGGTTTGACGTCATGATTGGCACTACTGCACGGGCTCCAAATGAGATCACCAGCACAAGATGGCAGTGCTTGTATCAAGGACATTTTGGCTTCAGTTTTGCACGGCAGGAGGAAGTGCAGCCGCGGCAACAGCAGCAAAGCGTATTGTAGTCATATTGTATTGTATTGTATTGTATTGTAGTGTAGTGCATGCCCTATGTGAAGCATTTTCACTGCTTTATTCTGCTTTAAACAACCTTTTCCAAAGGGGAAGCAGTAGCCCAGCAACTCCTGTGTCCTGCGGGGTAAATAGCTGTTTTTTTCAAAGGAGTCTTGTGGCTGTGAAGAGAGCATAGATGGCAGCTTCAGTTCCAGGTCAAAAAGGGCTGTCTGATGCCAAAGTTAAGTGGCAAAAAAGTTCTAAATATAGTGTATACTTAAACTGATATTGATTTCTGCAAAGTAATATTACTGTTTGTGTCAAAAGAGTCTGAAGCGATTTAACAGCTAGTGCAGCTCCTAAAGCAGAAAGAGCAGCAGCAGGAGCAGAAAAGTTTTGTTGCAACTACTACAAGTGATGTGGATTTTTAATGATTGGTTTGTGGCATTAATTGTGTAATTTGCATAGTAAATGCCTGAGCACAAGCACACCCGATTCAAAGCCAATACAGGAAAGTGAGCAAAAAAGTGACATTGAATTAAAACATTTTGAATTTGGATTAAAACTAATTTCTAACACTTTCTAATAATATTTCTCATAATTTCTAATGCTTGCTATTACATATAATATATGATATATATGATTACTTACAATAACACTGTTAGAAGGCTACTGTGGATGTGAGGTTCCAAAGAACTCCTGTGAAGGTTGAATCAAGGTGACATTCCCATGCACAGATGTGTAGATGCAGCCTGACAGATTAGAAAGTATGCTCCAGCCAGCGTTCATATATTTCATAGTTTTTCAGCATCACAGCTGTGGCTAAATGGTCGCGTGCTTCTCACTGATTGCAACAGAAACCACCTGGAGACAGTGTCCCCGTTACATTTTGTTTCTTTAATTAGTTCAGCAAGAAAACTTGGCTGCAGGCGCCGTTCCTATTGATTCAGTTTTGTGTGCGGAGTAGTGGGACAAATAATGATAAAAAGCCGAGCAGCCGGCAGAATAAAAGACGCATCTAATGTGATTAGAACTCTGAATAGTCAGATCTGTAGGGACAAGTGCCTTTATCTAGTTTCGACCAGATCAATATTGTATGACAGTAATAAAAATGCTGGATTTAAGGGGATACCCTCCGTTTTCTGCCTTGCAATTCAACTTGAAGGGCGCAGAAGACGGCTCACCCTTGAAAGTTCCCAATAAATTCCTACTGCAAGTAAATTCAACAGAGCACCAATCTCTTGTTCTTGAAATAAAGACACGATCATTGCTATTCCAGATGATCAAAATCCCTCTTAAATCTCTTCATGCAACAAAGCCTTTACTCTCTCCGAGGCAGCTTTTCTGTTTTTGGAAAGGACACGCTTCATCTTTGCTGCATAAACACTCAAGAAGAGATGAGAGTTTCAGTGGGACAAATTAAAGCCATTCTCCTCTGTGGATGGATGAAACAAACACCAAGCTAATTCTATTGATTAAAAGAAATAGAGTTTGTTGTCAGCAGCGCTGTATTTGAGGTAGCGATTTGATTAGGAAGCTGTGCTCGGCAAAATTGGTGTAATGATAATACCCGGTTTGATTACAACAAATGCATGCTCACAGGCACTGAGCGGGAATCAATCTTGCATTACGTCTACTTATTGTTCCCTCTAGCCTCCACTCCACACGGGACAATGCTCTTTGTGAGGCGTCAACATGCACTGATGCTTAAGGAACCCTTGGCAAACAGCTGGGGTAATTTACCTCTGTAGTGTATTAATATATGCAATTGTTATTTACAAAGACATTTTGAATTACACTGAAATAAAACATACTTTAAACTGTTTACAGCAAATGAGCTCTTTAAAGACAATTAAGACCAAGTGCAGAAAAGAAAATGAATAAAAGCGTTTGAAACAGAAGAGTTATCTGACTGATGCTGAAACCGATTGAGCATTTTAGCTCTCAATAACAATTTCTGACAAGCCTCTATTACAAATTTACCATGTTTTTGACCCTAAACATCACATATGGTAATTTTAAATACATATTTTACATGTAAAACACATTTAAATAGTGTAGTTATTTATGCATTATAGAACACATGATATATAATACAATATGATATATTTTATCTTGTTTGGGTGAATAAATTTCTTCAGGCCTCAATCAAACCATTACATGTTAGTTACACCTTTACTACATTTTGAGGGGATGCATCTAGTTTGGTCCAGTTAAAATTAAATGAACAAGATGGTGATAGAAAATGCTAAAAGCTGTGTACACTGTATGTGTCATGGAGACGTCAGATATTGGAACAAGCATGAGGCAGATGTCTGAGGTCAGTGTGATCAGCCTTTTTGATGGTACAGAGACGCAATTCTAAATGTAAATCCTTATAAATGTGGCCATCAATGTCACTAAATGCAACCTTATTAGTTACTAAGGCCCATCATACTGTCATGTTGTACCCATAAGAAAGATACAAAATAAATATATAAAAAAATGTAATGAATCATGGAGCTTAGACATTAATCACTCTGAAGTCTCTGCAAACAGTCAGCATATAGAAATACACTGTATATTTTGCTATAAATTACTTAGGTTTTTCAGATGCAGCTAATACATGTTTTCTGTAACATTTTACGAATGTAACTATTTATTATAAATAGTTGTGTAATATATCAAAGGCATGTACGAATGCCAGGTCAGTTCTCCAGTCAGTACCACTGACCAAGGCACTGGCTTACAAGTGGAGTTCTCCCACTGCTCCTAAGACTAGGATGAGTTAAAAGCTGAGTTTGACTCTCACTGTACATTGTACTTTGGATAATTGCATGTGTGAAAATGAAGTTGACCTTTATCTTTATCTTTATTTTTATATTTGCCTGTAAAATAAAGGCATTTTAAATTTACACGAACCCTAAAATGTGCCTTGGCTTGTTTTTGAATGGGTGACTTACTTTTTTTTTTTTTTTCCCACTGAGATAATATTTTCCCCATGAATGCAATAAGCCCTTCACAATATAGAATATGGTCATTCAAGGGTGGTTCCCAAACTTTTTTCTGCCATGCCCCCCTTCAACAGCTGGGGAAAAAACAAAAAGAAACATGCCCCCCGACCCCACAACTAGCATTTTTATTTCAGCAGTATTTCTCCCCTGATCATCCACACCCGCCCTGTGGTGGCTCTGGGCCCCCAAGTTTGGGAACCACTCTGATTTCAGGGCGATGTCAAACTATTATTTTCAGTCAGAATTATTCCAATAACAACAATGTCAATGTTATGATACCCATATGAGAAAACATACATGTTATTTATTATGAAAGGTCCGTGTACTCTAGTAAAATAAAGTCAAACTAAATGATTTCAAGCTCTATAGTATGTTCTACTACAGAAATGTAACATTCATTTGATTTAGCTTATTATTGCCTCAAATCTCAGGAACTTCAAGTACAGTAAAAGCTACACTTAGAGGTGAAATCCATAAAACATTGCTCTTTTGGAAATTTATTTAATTCAATATATGCTCTCTGCAAAATAGAAAGAATCCTAAGTGTGTCTTCATTTGCTTCTGCCTCTTTACCTTTCTTTCTTCTTCTTGATCCTCTGTGCTCCATTCTGACAAACAGATGGATCTCACCTCTTATTGCCAATCATTACTGTTACACTGTATATCTATATCTACAATAAGTGCTCTGTTCTGCTCTGCTAGTTATGGTGCAGTAGTCTGGGAACCGGACAAATCTGCGAGCTCATGTTTCATTTGCTCTGGCAGATTTGTCTGGCCATCCTCCCATTCAAACAGATTTCCACCCATCCTGAATGTGGTCAGGACAATCACAACTACTTTTTTCAAACTGATGCAATGAACGGAGCAGCCTTACTGGTGCAGATTTTAAAAGCCACATGTCAGTGATGTCTCATGTTTAGAGAGCAACACACAAGATTTATGACTCTGATAAAACTGTCAAACTAGGCGGAGCTGATCTAATATGAATCAAGACTTGGGTGCTGAATTGCTTATTTCTTGCCTCAAAAGTTTTTAGAAATAGACATTAGTGTACTGTTTATCTGTAATTTAAGAAAGTTTGTCAGGCCTGTCCAGTTGGGGCCAGATGCATTTAGGTCTGCACCCCTTGGAAATCAAAAATGAGCTGGGTGATATAGCTAAATTTAATAAATTGTTGTCATTTCAGTTGATATCGATAATTAGTGATAATTTTTAATGACTTATTTTAAATAAAGACCAGGAAAAAAAGGTTAAAAAGGGCCTTTGTTTATCAAATCACACAGGGAATAGACTTTAAAAAAAAAAAAAAAACCTACCAAAATGCCATGGCTAGATAATACGTCCTCAACCTATCTGCTTTTATGGCAGTTTGTATTTATTGCATTTAAATTAAACTTTTACTATACTTAACAATTTTCTCATTGCTACTGATGAAGTGTTTATTGATGATACATTTCACTACTATGCACTGGCCAGACTTAGAGCTGAGAGATCCCAGGATACATGTTGTCAACGCCAAGCTGCAGTATTTTGGTCTGCAACTGTTTGCAACTATTTGTGTTTGTTTGCAAACTTACTTCATACACATGCATGTTTCACATATACAGCCAGCCACATGATCACAGAGACAAAAATCTGCTCAACTCAGTTAGTGTGGAGCAAAATTGACCAATTATAGGTTGCTCTGTCACTCACAAGGAGAGGATGACCAAATGCAGGTGGGCAGTACAAGATTCATAGTTCCAGATCAAGTGTTGAGTTTCATCCATCTGAAGTGCTGCTTGTACTGGACCCAGCCTGAACATGATAAGGCTGTACTCTGACATCAAACCTGCTGGCAATCTCCCCTGGTATAACCAGTGCCAGTCTACAAAGGTAGTAGACTGTTAGTCCAAAAAGTGCTTTATTTACAGAGCTATTATTTAAGTATATCTACTTGACTTATTGGAATTGAAGTGGAAGCCAGTGCCTTGGATGAGCAATGTTTAGGGACTTAAACAATTCTCTCTTTGTTAAAAGCCAGTAGTACTGTGATAAATGTCTGAGCATTGGTAAAGTAATACATCTAAAGGTGCCTCAGTGGAGAAGAATTAAAAAATTTTAATCCAAAAATTGCGAATTCAGTGTGTCTACCACCTCCTTGGCTTCATCAACTCTGGCGACCATGTAGGGTACAGATGGAAACAAATGGCCTCCACCCAGTTCTCTCATGCAGCTGTAATGTTTCCTCTGGACTGCCAACTTCAACCACCAAAACCTACACTTTCTGTAACAATCCACATTATTCATCTGGACTCCTGGGGCAATGAATTAAGAACTGACTTATAGGAATTCAAGTAAAAGCCAGTGCCGTGGATGAACAATGTTAAGGGACCTTTTCACTTCTCTCTTGGTTAAAAGCCAGGACTGCTGTGATAAATGTGTGTGTGTGTGTGAATTTTACTGCAGTGATATCTTCTTTTGTCTTCATGATCTTGAGGGATCCCATGAACCTTTGTATTGTTCTTCAAGTATGCAAATCTGATATTTCAATAAGCATTGAGTGACCACTTTTGCCCATGACGGACCACTGTGCTGGCACTATTCCTCTTGAGAAATATGTTCAGAAGGCACTAATTACACAGCTGCATTTGCGTTTCATCTACTTTTGAAGCTTTTTCATATCTATCATCTCTTGCCTTCATTCAAGGCAATGATTGGAAGATGGCAATCAGACCACACAATACTTGGCGACGCTATCTAGGATCTCCTGCTGCGTTCAAAGAACTCAACAACAATGTTCTTCATGACATGCTCTAATGCTTCATCTTTATGTATCTGGGTGACACTATCATTTTCTTTAGGACCCTTCAAGACCGTGCTCAACACGTCTCCAAGGACCCACAGTGGGGAAGAATCTTTTTTTTTGTCGAATCCAAAAAGTGTGAATTCAGTGTATCAACCACTTCCTTGCTGGACTTGATTTTCTGGCAGCCCTGCACTGTACAGATGGATTTCACCAAAGTCGGGAAACAAATGGCCTCGACCCAGTTCTGTCACAGAGCTGTAATGTTTTCTGAGGAGTGCCAACTTCTACCACCAAAAACTACACTTTTGTGGCAGTTCACATTATTCACCTGTACTCCTGAGGCCAATACAGTGGAGCTCAAGCCAGGTTTCATCATAGCACCTGCTGTATATTGATCCACCCTGACCACTGTGGTCATTCAGTATGAAGGTACCACCATTTCCTCCATAATCAGAAACTCCATGCCTTTGCATTCCTCTCCAACCAACTGTCACCAGCGGAAAGAAACTTCATGAAATGTACACAGCTAAACTGGTGCTGGAGAAATAACACCGTCGGGAGCACTCAACAGGCTTAATGCAGCTGTGACTGTGATAGGCCACTTTACTTATGTCTCTCCACTTGTCTTTGTCTTCTCTGTCTGAGTTTATAGTCCCCCACTGTGTTTTCTCCTTGGTCCCCCTGTGTTCCAGCAGAGACACCATCTTTACCCAAGTGCATGCAGTGCCTTAGCTGCTAAGCTGCCACTATTTACCTCATCAGTATCTGCCTCATGCAAACCTCCACTCTCACAGCATCATTTGCTTAATTGTATGTGTGCTCTGCTTGGCATATGTTAGTCTACATTTGCTCAAGTTCCCGGGATCCTGTGATTTTGCTGCTCTGCTTTCAATCCAAAAACTGCTAAATTCTACTCCCGCCTGTAGCTGGGTGTTTTCTTTTGGGTCCATGTGTGATGCAAACCAAACACTGACAATATTTGGATAAATCTGACTAATGTAAACTTCAATCCTTGTTCACTTCAGTAGCACAGGAAAGTGGTTATTATTTAATTACTGCTGGGTGAGTAGTGTTCTGAAGAAATCTGGCTCATCATCAACCTTGTTTCCAGAAGCAGATAACACCATAAAAGTGGATGGAGCATTCAGGTTCTGAAAAGTGAAGCCAATGCAGAAAGGCCTTAAACCTGCATTCTTTCTAATGGCCAGCAGGGGGCGACTATGCTGGTTGCAAAAAGAAATCTGGTGTATTTAAAAAAAAAAAATGACTCCACTCATTGTAAATATATCATGCAGGCCTTTGGTCTAGTTATCCATGATGACTTAAATTTTGCTTAAACAGCAAAAAAAAGGTTGTGATGTCACAGCTCATACTACATTATCCCATTAACCAAGATGTGTGCTGATGTGTGACCCTACTTGCATGCTGAATTTCACATTAGCATCCATATACTATCTGCATACTTGCTGCTGTAGTTCTCTCAAAGTTTTCACACTCAAGTTTTAGCTCACTCGGCAATGTCAGAGGCAGTGGTGATTATCAAGGTGCCACAGCCACACACCACACATACAGTATTTATCACTTAAAGGAGATAAATGGGTGTGAAAACCTTGGAGACAGCGGATAACAAATGAAGTGAAATTACTGTCATAGCTACTTTTGTAAGCTTTGCAGGCTACAAATAAAATTAACAAGTTGCAAATGAAGTGATGCATTGAGCACTTTAATTGTCTATTGATAGTTAAGACATCTGTACATTACATGTTGGGATGTTATGTGAAGAAAACCTACACCCCGTCATTATTTACTGCACAGATGTACAATATGTGAATGCACTCCATGGAATTTTGAAGGCCATTTTATTGGACTGAGTTATGTTGCACATGTGTTCATGACACTGTTTATCCCTCAACAACAAACACAGCTGGCTGCGTTTGTAGAAGCCTTGCGAGTGACTGCCAACTGGAACTGGCGAAATAGCGGAAATAGTATAAGGGAATAGCCAAAAGAGTCACATAGCAGCAGAGGCGGGAGTAAGTCACACATGTGCGAGTCACAAACAAGTACAAAATCTTATCATTAAAGTCTCAAGCCAGTCTGAAGTTACTGTTGTGAGAATCAAGCAAGTCAAGTCGAGTCCCCGCTATAAGTCAAGCATGTGAAATCAGTTTCCACATTTAAATCAGTTAAGAGACAGTGGTCATGACATGTTTAATTTTAACATTAATGGAAAGTGGGAGTGTATGAGATTGAGATTCATGAGCAAAAAGCTGTTTTAGCTAGAACGTGTCGATGTAGTTTAACTGGTTATATCACAGTCACGTACCTTTCTTTGTAGGTGTTTTTTGTCATGGTGGTCATGTCAGTGATTTTTGAGCTGCAAACCATGCATAGTGCTGCTCTCCTCTTTCTATGGTAATCAAAAACACAATCCTATATTATTTTCCATGATAGCCTCCTCATGCATTGGCCTCTTCTGGCCTGCAGGTTTCCAGGTTTGCATGCATTGCACTTAGAAATTATCCAATCATGTTTGGAAAACATAACGAAACTTATAAATATCCAGAGAAATGCAAATACTTTATAAGAAGACAAGTCATCTGTTTCAAGTCAAGTCATGAACGCAAAGTCAAGGCCAGTCAAGTCTTTTATCAGTCTTAGTCAAGCAAGTATCAAGTCCTTTAATCAAGTCATGTGACTTAAATCTCCAGCATCTGCATAGCACTACAGATACTCAAGAATTTCTTCCAAAGATGTGGGCTGCAGCTATGTGAAACATATCTGATAGTATTAAAAACCTTCCTGTTTGTTGCACTTGTGAACCATTTCACCACTATATTGTATCTACACAGTAAGTCAGTGGTCCTATGCTGCACCTGATGTGCTTGTTTGGATGCTGTGTGACAGAAAAAGAGAATTTTCTGTTATGAAAGAAAACAACACCAAAAGTATATTTAATCTAAAGTGTTTTAGTAATAAATCTCTTCTGTAGTACAGTGTCTGCACAGCAGAACCTACCACTGTACTGTAGCTAAACTAAAGGGTTAGTATTTAGTTTAATCTTGTGTACAAAGCTTAAAGATGGCACCCGACCAAAGCAAACTCAAATACTATTTGTTATTTCTGCTGCTTTGCCACGGGGATTTGTAAGCTCAAAAGTATGTGAGAAAACATGCTTAAAGTTCCTCTCGAGAATGCAATTTGAGACCTGTAATCTTTTCAACCTACTTTCAATAACAACACTTTGTCAACCGGCCAATGTCCAGTTCATAGCCAACTTTTAGCTCAAAGCCTTTACATGTTGAAGTCTTTCAATTGTGAATGGTTCTGAAATAACACCACTGACTGTATAACTTAGATATTACATACATGCTCTGATTATTTGAGACATTTTCTCTTTATTTCAACAACACATAATAAATTAAAGTGAAAAGGATAAACTTTATATTTTACAAAACAAATTGAAAGTATTATGGATTAGTTTTCTGTCAGCATATTTAATTACTTTGTCCAAAGTCATTTATTCTCTACACAATACTTCTCTGCAGTCTCTTAACAGTGAAGAGTGTCTGAATAGCCACAGTGTACCATGCTGGCAGATGTCTTTTTAAACTCAGAGCTTCAGTTGATAAGCTTGATGAAGTCTGATACAAGAATATGAAGTTTTATTTCAGATATTTAAATAAAAATGAACTAAACGATTATGGGCTCAATCCTCTGCCAAGTGCAAAACAGCATAAGCACAACACAGCTGTTATTGCTATTTTCTGACTGATGCAGTTGTCATTTTCACGCACAGTGCCCACGTTGTAACAAATGTACTTACATCTATAAGCATGTTGTTCTTAATATGAAGTGTGGTTATTGTTGGCACATCGCTATCTTGAGGCACCAGATAGTGATTACGCCACTGACCAACAAAAATATGGTATAAAGTCATTAGCTGCTATTTAAAGACAGTAAGATGCACCAACAAAAGGGAGCTCACAACACATACAATCTTCTTCTAGGGAAGTGCAGTAAATCTGTGGGTCAAAAAAATTAACATTCTGATAAATGGCAGATGGAAGAAATAGGCTGAAACGTCCTGTCCATCAAGAGAGAAACTGTGTGTGTTTACACACGAGGCACAGCAGCTGTAAATTCATTGATTGTTTTAATCCACTAGGATTAGTCAAGACCTAATTAATGCTCTGTGTTCTTCTACATGCCCAGAGGAACAACTAACACAGTCAAAGTTCATACGGTGAAACTGTTCGGTGTAAAGCTGTCATGTAAGTCATATCAGAGCTGTCTTAAAAAATGATTTCCTGTTTTCTCTGGAGAGTTTCCTCTGTTCTATCAAGTTTATAAAAGCTTACAACTACAGTTGTAGTTGTAAGCAACTACTACAACAGTTTTTATTTTTGCTGTTTGAATTTTACTAACAATTGCCGCAGTTACATTACTGTGCATATATAAATGTTTAAAATGACTAATAGCAGCCTCTCCAATCATTAAATAATTTTTTTAAATCATGCAGAGCAGCGCAAGCTCTCCATGTGATTTGTTTATTGATGCATGAATGTTTTCTTTAACAGTTTACTTTAGGAATGGGAGATTAGAGAGTCTGCTTTCAGTAATTCACATAGTAATGTTTCCATGCACACAGTAATCTTAAGGCAGTCATGCTGCTTGTGCGTAAATGCACACAGGGAGACACTTCATCATATTTCACCCACCTGGAGCCCGTCCACCATTAATCATGATGCTAATTTTTATGACCCGGCCCATCTGACCCACAGATTAACCATAGTGCCTGCATAGTGCCTGCCCGGTTTGTTTTTCCAACTTGACGAATCCATCATTTACTGTAAATGGCAATGTGTCAGAGGCAGGCACATCTGGCTCTCAAAGGGAATGGGAGATGACATTCTGATTAGTTTAATTCATGTTACACCCAAAACACACAACAAATAATTAAGAGATTAAATACAATCCCTTTGTGTTTTATTTTGTGCCGAGATTGCTGTTTAAATAGCAATGTGGAGGTAGACACACCCTAAATGCACTTCTACCACACATTTTAGACCATGAGCTATAGATCATCCAAATAGGGCCTTTTATATTAGTGTTAACACCGCAGTTCATCAGTGATGCTAATCTTTAGGTCTTAGCAGAGCAAAAAGGGAGGATGAGAACAAAAAAACATTTTGGTGTGCCCAGGTGGGTCTAAATGCAGCACTTGTTCCCTGCAATTCTGAGATACAACACAAAACTTACTTCAAATTTTCCTCTTCTTCACAGTCTGTCAGTGAAGATACCACACGGAACATTTTAAGTGCAGCTACCCACAACATGAGACGTGGTTGACAAGTCAACATCATGATTTGTAAACTGCAATGACGATGTGAGGTGTGAGATGAAGAGACACGATCACTCCGTTCCTGCCATTATTATCTCTTTGTCGGAGGAATCTCTACCATAATCGACAAAAAAATTCTCTCTACAGTCCGGGAACATTGCTTAAGTAAATTTGCAGTGTACGTGTTGCATTAAGAGGGACACTGTGAAATTGAAAAGTAACTACTGCCTCTCTGGCAATTTCTCTTTGCTATGTGGACATGTTAATGTGCATAATTAACTAATCAGCTTATGCCAGCTGGAACACTTGGCAGCTCAGTCTGACAGCTTCAGCTCCTCTCTTGAAAACATCTTGAAAGATTCTGGTTCGGCCTCCCTCTGTGTAATTTTATCTTCTGCCAGGCCAGAATAACTTTCGCTTGGACGGTCCCCAAACATGTCCAGTTCTTGGTGGATTTTTTTGGGGGGGGATTTTACAGTGTTTTGTGGGAAAGAAATGTCCTATTCACAAGTATTGGGTCTGCTGAAAACTTGTTAATCGCATTCAAATGATCCATTGCATGATTGAGTCGTGTGTTTCTATGATTGACTTGACCACTAATTGGACCAATGTGTCAGTTTAATCCCTTGTGTCAAATTATGAAAAATAATGTTCTGTCAATGTCTTGATAAATTGAAATGTTTAGTCTGTGTAGTATTTCATGCCTCCATGGTTATACAGATTGTTAAAAAACCACAATACTACAAAAGACCATCAATTACGATAGGCAAACAACCATGACCATGAAAAATAAAGACAAAAAAAACAAAAAAAACAAAAAACAACAGAATTTACTTTGGGTTAAACTGTATGCAACCTCTTACTGGTTTTTATATTTACACATATCTTTTATTGTGTCTTATTACAGAATATTTTATTTGAGTGTATATTTCATTTTATAAATGCATATTTTCTTCTATTGTTTTATTTTTCTGTTTTTATTAGGATCCTTCTGTCTTTTATTACTATTATTTTGTATTGGCGAATCCCTGGAAGTTTTTCCACAAGAATGCAGTCGTAAAACCAGTGTGACAATAAACATCTTGAATCTATCAATATATTTTGTTCAAATGGTTGAATAATTATTTGATAAATAATTACTCAGTAATATAGGAGACAAAATTTGTGTGATGGCTCAAGACTCCACGGTTTGCTTCTTAAATGAGATTTTGTCCTGTCCTGTGCATCATCAAATCCAGTTTGACATTCAGTTTCTGTAAAGAGTTTCCCACTGCTTCCACTGCACACCAGAGCAGTTGTCTTGATTAATAGGATTACTTAATTTGTCATTAGGGCTGATTAATTCCATTAATCTGTAAGGTTTAAAGTCATTCAGTAATGTCACTGAGAATCAATTATTTGCCATGGCAACCACCATAAAGAAGACACTGACGGTGGGGGTTTGACAAATGCATATAAGGCCATTACTTAATATAAAAAACTGGCCAGTTCCAGCAGCTGTATCAGTATAAATGTGAAATAGCACTCTACAGTATATAACTCTTAATGTCTCCTTCTCAAAAGCGAGATATTGTATATGCCTGTGTGCGCAAAAATGGTCCTTGGCAGTGGAAGCCATTGATTTTCTCACTGCGCCTGTATAGCATCTCCCCTTTCCTGCCTGCACAGCATGTAATATGAGACCACAAGTTTTCCTTTACCCACAGCAATCAATTTTGCTTAGCCGAGCTCCCTGGTCTGGACAGGGCCTGCCTAAGTACCTGTCTCCTCCGCCACACAGCCCTGCATACCCCTCACCCTCGGCAAAAAGCTTTCAGCGTAATAAAAAACATATCTGACTCAAGACCTGACCAATCTAATAACGGCCAGACAAGTCACTGTGACTACAGAGCGCTAACTGTGTCACTGCTAGGGAGGTGGTATGCGTGGAGCGAGTGCAGCAGAAAGGCCAAGAAATCAAAGAAATCCCTCTGATCTTCAATTCCCTGAGAAGATGATCCACATCACAATTTCTTCTATGCTATCAGTTTTACAGCTTGAAGTAAGATGTGGTTTCTCAGTCTAAAAGCAAAGAACATTTACTGGCTTTTATCTTAGAAAGAAAGAACAATAAAAAAAAAAAAAATCCAATATATGAGGCCATACGTGAGGGCACGCTGGGCATGATTGAATCTTGATATGTATCTTAAATCTCCCGAGGCCTCCGTCAATCTCACATACTGTTAAGCAGAAAGACTGGGGTGTAAACGTTTACTTAGAGATGTGCCTTGTCCCTTTCAGGAGACATTTTCAACCATCAGTTGCTGTAATGAAAACAAATGGATTGGCTGTTTTCATAGAGATAGAAAACCTGGGCTGCAGCCAAAGATAACAAGGCTAAAGTCTTCCAACACAGGCAGTGTGGGTGTTGGATTCAAAAGAGACTGGCATAGAAAAACAAAAAAAAAACTACTTATTACTGACTGTTTCTAAGAATATTAGCTAAAAGAGGTAGGATTTCAAGATATAATTTCCTTCACAACTGACAATACAGTACATGTCAATGGTCTTTCCCTAGACCTTTCTAGGGAGTCTTTCCCTATGACATACAATATAATCCACCACCATCAATTACTATGCCAGGGAGGTAAGAGCTAATCCTTCAGCAGAGTGAAAAAGCCATCTGCAAGAACCTGACCGTCTGTTGTTCATTTGCAGACTAATACTGTATATTGATCTAATCTCTACAGTAGCTACTAACAGATTTAGCTTAGATAGTGTCTTACCTGTAGCCACTGTGACTGGTCACTGTGTCCAGCTGTCCAAGCGTTGACCTTGCCCTGTTTGTCCAGCCGGGCCTTTCCGGGCTCCCAAGTGAACATGTCCATGTTGAGAGTCCTGAAGATGCTGGAGGCTGTGACCTGGTAGTCTTGGATATGGCCTGACTTCATTCCCAGTGGTTCAGAGCAGCCTGGCAACAACAAAAAATAAACAGATTCTGTTCCGACCTTGCTGACCTTACATCCACCTATATATAGAATATTTTCATTGTTGTAACCAAATAAATAATGCTGCATGAAACAGCTGTGCAGGAGACTCATTGCAGTGGATTTTCAAATCTTTTTATGATTCCTAGATACGTACCATGGGCCCTATTTTACACTGATCTGAAGCGCAAGTGAAAAGTGCAAGGCGCAATGGATTATATTTATTCAAGGTGTGTCCAAATCCACTTTTGCCGTCTTGTGCGAGTGGCACAGGGGTATCCTGTCCTGTCCCATCCCTTGCACCAGCAGAGCACATCGGGATTCACCTATCAGCTGTGCCCAAGTGCCTTGATTCATTCACAGGCAAGTTTAGGCCGAGGATGCAATAAATCAATCAGAAAGTCGGCTCTCATCACAATACCTGACAACACCTGAACTGTAAATGTCATACAGATATGTAACTGGTTCTGCTTTTCACTAAAGCACCTTGAAATTATATTGTACAATTCATTATTATCATCATCATTATTATGCAGCTCTGCTGGCCGAAGCTCATGAAGAAGGAGCTGGTGGGCAGAAGTAGGGGAGATGAGTGAGGAGCGGGGGAGAGGAGAGGACTGACTGCGGCACAGACTTTGCACTTCGACCAGGTTTTAGCAGTTCTAAGGCGCTTAAGTGGCTTTTACTCCAATGCGCTGAGCACAAGATAAACACTCCGGGACACATCTTCATTTTGCCTTAATTTTTAGACTTCCTGCCCATGGCTGCACAGACCAGGAATAAGTTAATTTGCTATATTGCAGACATGGCAAAATTGGCAACTGTGACAGTGTAAGAGAGCAGAACCACCTGCGCCACCAGAGCAACAGCTTTGCACTGGATGCAAGATAGGGCCCCAAGTCTGTTATTTAAAGTTACAACAAGGAACTTTCATATTTTGTTGGTTTAGGCGGCCACTGTGGACAAAAGCGATCATGTTTTCACTGTAAAAACCACAAAATATGATGTCAAAAATAAAATGATCTAACTAAATATTTCCTCCTGCTTCTTTTTAACTGGGTAATGTACGACACACTGTAACTGCCTGGGAAAATGTAAATACAGGCTTGTTTCATCTGATTTCACAAGGAATCTGACCCAGTGGCTGGTATTAACAAGAACTATAAAGAAATAGCTTATTTTCTTGCAGATAGTTTAATTAACTTATGTTGGTCAGGCATCGCCAGTCAAAAACTCCCTGTAGTAACTTTAATATTTCTTTAATCCTCAATTGAACCAGAATTTCCAAGCTTTTAGTTCTGTTCCGAGGAGTGAGAAGCTAACAGTGATCTCAGAGAAGTCATGACCGAGGATACACTAGAGCAGCCTTCTCATAAGACTTTTAGCTAAACACCATGATGTATATGTACTCCACCACTACATCTGGCACATTTGAACAGCTAGGCAGAGAAACAGTATAAGTGTTAGTGCCTGTTATTTTCTTCTGTTCAATGAATTGCTGTAATTCAGATGTGCCTAGCTATGATGATAAGTGTATTACTGCAGTAATGTGATACAGTAACTACCACAGGGTCAGGCTCATTATCATCATCACTGCAAATTTTATTTTAAAATGGTTTCTGCAATGCATTTGAGACCAGAGCTACACACCTCTGATCAACACTCAACCCAAGGCATCATGGGATTGCCAGTGGACAAGAACATGCTGACAGTAACAACTGTTTTCAACACGGAAAAAATAGAGAAACAATCACGGTAGACTTTCAATGTTAAATTTATCATTATGGATTTATTTTACGATGTCTCAAAAAAAAGACGCTTCAGTTCAAGGCTGGATTACGAAGCTTCTGAAAGGATGCGATCACACCGGAGCTGACGTTATAAAGGAACAACGCTAGTGTTAGCATTAGCTTATTCGCTATCAATGTGCAGGTAGCCTGTCAGCAAGGCAAACTTTGATAAAAGGGCCCAAAACAACGTAAATACAAGTTTGTATAAATGGAGTCGTGAAGGTAGGGGGTGTGGCCTACTGTTCATGTCAGTGTGAATATGATGGTAACAGCAGGGTGCTTTATGCAGTAGATCCAGCTGTGTCAGCGTCTTCAGAAACGGACATCGCTTCACATGATACTTCAGAGGAAAAGCATTACTCTAAAAACTAATTCTCTTGCATCTCTCCATGCATCCTCAGTAGGAAGGACTAAGATGCAAGGGAAAGATGCAAATGAGGGAAATGTGGATGCAATTTATGACACTTTGGTCAGATTATTTTGAAATGTAGTAAGACACTGGATACAAATTACACAGCATTTTTTGTAATTAGTAACAAAAAAATGACAAAAAATGTAATCTAATCGGAATACTTTTGGATGACTTAAAAATCAATGAAAATATTGCACCTTATACTAAAAAAAAGGATACAGCCACAGAAATTTGAGTTCCACAAATATATAAATATAATTTTAACTTTGACATATTTTAAAGATGTTATCAAAATTGAGACTATAACCTTATTACACACATTTTAAATACAATTATTTGATTAATCCCAATAACATGTAATCCATTAATACCCAACCCTGCTTGCGATGAACCCCGTTTGTGTGTAGTGTCGGATGACGCTCAGCTCACTCACCTGTTAGCTCACAGCCGAGCAGCTCCATGCGTAAGGTACAGTGCCTCCTGCAGACTTGGGGGTAAATGCGCACGTACTGGGCTTCAATGGGAGGGGTGAAGGAGTTGGCTGATGGAGCGTTGTTATCAACATTTCCTCTGAAAATCTGTTGCAAGGGATGAAATAACAGCAGACGGGGGTGGGGTGGGGGTGAGGGGGGTGGTGAATCAGATCAGTTTTGCCGTAATGTGGCAGTCTATCTGGCGCTGTCTCTAGTGTCTACTCCACACTCAACAAATTGCTGTCATTCAAGGTCAATGAGCTAGAATTACAGGGAAAAATAGACAATTTCTCGCACCATTTGAGCCCGTAATTCATAAGAACAGTGGTGTGTTTTAAATTAGTGCTCCAATTATATCGCTATACCTTCTGGAGTGTTTTATCCAAATGACCCGAGATAGTCTGACAGAAACTCTCTGATTTGAGTGACTGATGTACTGCATGTGTGAGGCACAGAGAGAGGGAGAGAGAAAGTCAGCGAGGGAGAGATAGAGCAGCGTGTTTTCATGCAGTACAGGAAATAGGAGCTGGCATTAGGTGGCAACAGGTCAATGTGAAAAAATATCCTCTAACTTATATCAGGTCAAGGATGAAGGCATGTAACTACTTCAAACACATTGACAGGTCCAACTGTACGGGTATTTATCCCAGTCTGCTCATACACTTACCACATTCAGCTTCAAAAATGCCGTAGAGGAGAGTGGGGAAAGATGAGCCAGTGGGTAAGTTGAACAACCCTGTTTCTAAGCAGCTGTGCACATTATTTGTGTCCATGTTTTTTGTGAATTCATGTGTGAATTCAAGTGACCATAAATTCAGGAAGCACCCATCATTTCTATTTGGCCGTGAGAATGCTAATTGGGGGAACACTGCCTTGGAGCAGCACTGGAATGTAGTGCTGCAGGAACGAGTCCTAAAACCCTGTTATTAGTTAGCATACTTGCACCTCTGGTTCCTTTGGTCGATGTTTTTTTTTTTTTTTTAATGGGCTTTTGGTTATTTGCCTGAAATAATGTCTGTGGTTAACACAAGTTTAAGAGATCTTCAGGTTTTGCTCTGCGACATAAAATATGTCTATAAATATTCCATTTTATAGCTTTAAAGTGTAAAAAAAAAAGGTAGTTGCTAACAAGTGGCTAAATAAGACTACAGTGGTTGTCCACCTTACTTGACATTAAACGTCACCATGCAGAACAGTAGTCATTCAGTGGGCATAACATTGTGCCACAGTGTATTTCATTTATAGCTTTTTACTCCTAGTGACTATCTTGCTGAACAAAACATTAAAGTATTATAAACTTTTCTTCTCCACAGAGATATTTTTCTGCACTAATGCAAAATTGCATTGAAAAATCCCATTAGCCTTTCATGGAGAGAACCAGAGCAATGCTATCTTCTTGGTTTGCCTACAAAAACACTTCAGTCCTACAGCACTCTACGGGCACTAGAGCCATGTAAGTGATCAACATAGCTGGGTTCAGTCTCTACACACATAATGGCAGAGGCAAAGAGACCAAAGAAGGCACTGAGTGGCTATGTTTAGTTTTTTTTTTTTTTATCACAGATGTCCATATTTAAAACAGTGGTCATCTTACATAGAGAATCTGGATCATATCTGGAACATATCTGGAGATTTTTCTGATATCCTTTACACCAGATCAGATACTAAGTCAGCATTTGCCTCATATTGTATACTGTACCATATATTGAAATATGTAGACTCATATTGGCTAGAATATGACCAAATCTATGCTATATCATCACTCTTTGTCATTGAAGTATGTATGGCATTCAAAATATGGCACTGGACATGCTGGAAAAACATACTAACTCTATATTCTGATAGTGTCAGTGTAGTCCCAATCCAGAGATAAGACGTGCTCCAGATCTGACATCTTCTAATGCTGAGATCGGAGAGTATCCAGCAAGGATTCCATCATATGAATCATAGTTTGAAATATTCTGGCAAAACCACCTCCGAGTCCCGGGGTATTTTGCGCAGTAGATCGTCAGTTTCTTCCCAGATGGTTCAACTTACCCACTGACTTGGATCAACGTAACTCTAACCTGAGGCAAGTTGAGTCACAGGAGCACTTTTTTTTCCCAAAGTCATATTTTCAAGGTCCTTTCTCATAGATGCATTCATAGAATTTCTATTTATAGGAGACATCCTGAAGTAAGAATAAATACCTTTATCCTACTTCTGTCTCATTTTTTCCTCGCCTAAAAGACAACATAAGTATAAATTCTCTCATCTTACCACACGCTCCCCTATACAAATGAACAATTAATGATGCAAATCTGGGATATCCGTAGGACAATTTTGTCTGTCAGCTACACACTAAAAGAAGAAGAAGAATACAAGACAGACCACAAATAAGCCTGATATCACAGAATATTCATCTCCAGACTCATTGTTCAATGTGATAAATTTGACAAGAAGTTTAGAGGTTTGGGGTCATTCGGAGCTCGGCCAAATGGAGGACAGCCGTGGTTTGCTGTCAAGAATGATAGAACGCTGTGTGGCCTATTTGGTGGCTGTTCATCCCCAAATAGTATAAAAATTCAATCTAGAAGTCATAAAAGTGGAGGGGGGTAAGGGGCAGCAAGATGGGCCCGGTGTGTGCTAGCTAATTAAAAAGCCATCTCATCATGTCCTCCACCCTGCCCTTGACTGAGTGCACAGTCTCTAGTCGCTGTGTGTGCATGTGTGTGAGCGTGAGCATGTGTGTATCTTTGTCTGCGTATTACAGAGTGAGACCAAAGCGAAAGAGTGGAGAGAGGTGTATACGCCTGTGTTTGTGTGCCCACGTGTGTGTCTCACCATATCCTCATCTTTGCCCTTGACTTTGTATGTTCTCCAGGTCTTCCCGTCATCACTGTAGGCTACTTTGTAAGACTTGACATACTCTGGGCTGCCGATACGCTTTGCACCCTGGGTAATTAGGCCCGTGACCCTCATTCTCCTCTGCAGATTTATCTGTGGAGTCAAGGAAAAAGGCAGAAAAAGGCAAAAATCAAGAAATTATAGCTCCATTTTCAGACATTTTTGAATGCATGCATTTGTGTGTCTGTGCATGCACGAGCGCCGTGTACATTCAAGTCATGGAAATCAATTCACTCCCTTGTATCTTTTCTGTCAGGGCCATCCATCTTCTTCAGAAAGTCTGTGATCAAATGGAACATTTAATCAATCCTCACGCTCCAG
This sequence comes from Lutjanus campechanus, assembly GCA_027495735.1. Classification (NCBI taxonomy): domain Eukaryota; kingdom Metazoa; phylum Chordata; class Actinopteri; order Lutjaniformes; family Lutjanidae; genus Lutjanus; species Lutjanus campechanus. Next base: position 19,612 of record JAJHUR010093489.1, on the reverse strand, counting down.
ATCCAGTCTGTCAACCCTGTGCAGACTGTCAATATGGTGCCAATGTAAAGCGGCTTGGAGAGGAAAAGAGAAAGCTCAGAAAGAGGAAAGTGATGAATGTTTTCATAGATCCCGGGTAGCGAGCGCAAAGCAGGATCATTATTATCTAAGCGAGATGGACGTGCTGCACAAGAGTTTACCATTTGCTTTGATACAGTATGTTTTTCACTGACAGGCCACCTTGATAGAGTGCATTTCAGCCAAATTACACTTATCCCACATATTATCTCTCACAGATGAGCCACAGCATGTTGAAACACTACATATTGATAATTCTGCGACAATTACAGTTGTCAGGTGGATAACACTGATCCAAAAAGGTAGGGGTATGATTCAACTGCCTAATCATTAACGCTGTGACGTTGTGGTTCCTACAGGATTTTTCCATAAAGGGGGTGTCTCCCAGAAGCCATTATATTAGTCTTTTAATGTATATATAATATCTCTGTCACAATTTAAAAAAATGTCAGAGGTCGACGAATGATTCATTTTGAAACATTGCTCACTGACTAGCCTGCCATCAAGTACACAATGGCAGCAAGCCTCAAAGACCTATGATAATAGTTGTACTGCTACCAGAACCACTTTTTATCCTTAATAGCGCAGTTTGCTTAAGCGCATGGCCCTGATCAATGAGAGGTGTTTTTTCTAGTCGCTTTCTATATTGATGAGAAAAGTGTGATGCACACTCGCAGTCCCCAGAGAGAGAGAGAGAGAGACAGAGAAGAAACGATTCAGAAACTCATTCTAACAACATTTGATAGTGTGGTCAGTTATAGTTGAGTAATAAACGTAATGTAAGAAAAGTCGTTAAACAACCTGTGCAATGCACAGATGAAAAGAAAACGCTCCTGTAGACAGAACTGAATAACCAGTTGCACTGCTGCCTCATGCGTAAATGCGTGCACACTGTGTCTCTTACTGGGGAGACATGAACTCTTTCCCACCTGCTACTAATCTGTTACAGTATAAGCCAAATATCGATCCCTCAAAAGCAACCAGATTCATTCAGGAAAAAAAATTTTTGTCACAGAACAAAGGAATTGCTTGTCTACCGCTGCTTTGACCTGTCAGTTAATGGGGTCTCTCTTACTGGGGAGACGCACTCTATTTCCCACCTGCAACCCATTCACTATTAATCAGAATGTTAATTTTTATGACCTGGCTTGCTCCTTCCACTGACTGAGCGCAATGCCTGTGGTTGTAGCTGTGGATTACGCATCAATAGAGCACACGCATGCATGTTTGACTCACAGACTCTCTCTGCTACTTAAACAAACAGCACTAGAGCCCTGTCTATGAGTGACGTTACACATATCACATCCATGTTTTTCTACAGTCTATGTCTTAAACCCATCATTACTGGTCGACTACAAAAGTGGCTTACTCACCCTGTAATTCTGCTGAACATGTTTTTAAAATGTCTCGAGAGTTATTTTGTTATTTTGCTCAACGGCTGATGACAGCTGATGACAGCTCACTTGGCTACGACAACATGAAGAAGCCTGTGGTGACTTAGGAGTGGTGCTGTGTTGGGTTACTCACACGCTGTCATCACAGGCACACACACCCACACACCCACACACACACACACACACTCAGCCTAATTCTTACAGTGAATATTAATATTGATTGAAAAAAGTAGGACAGGATAACACAAGGCAATTTCAGTGTTGTAATACTGTAACACTTGTGAGAGCGTGTGACAAATGAGATAAAGTAAATTAACAGCAATGACAATTATTCATTAATCATTTTGGCACTATGTTCAGACCAAGTTGCTTTAGTATACGGAAAAAAACAAATTAAAACTTTGGCTTGTGTACCTCACCCTCTGACAAAATATAAAAAACACAGCTGTCTAGTCTTTCATGGATACAGAACAGACGGGCGGCAATAATGCAGTATTGAGTGAGTATTAATCAAAGGACCATTAACCTACTCGAGGAATACCCGAACTTCATGCCAACTCATGAAAAATGCAAACTAAAACAGAATCTGAAATACTCTTATGAGTTGGCTCAAGTTCAAAGTTATTCTTACCGTTTGCTCAATATTCGTATTGTGGAAAACAAAATCCTACCACTTGAAATGATATTGCAAACAAACAAGACTATATTTCAGTTCATGTTTGGGAAGCTGAAGACAGTTTCTATTTAAGAACATGAGCCATTTTTTAAGCTGATCCTCAAGAAATGAAAGTCTAACTTCACTGACAATGTGACCACATTCAGGATGGTATTCCGGGGGCTTGAGCTCATTTTCCGGTGCAGAAATGTTGACATTACTATGAAATAAGGCAATTTACAAGTAAAATATTTGAGAGCAAAAGCTCAAACAGAAAGTCTGAGCCCACTAAGTTATACTCACCTTTTTCGGTTAATGAAAAAACTCTTAAGCTGTGTCTCCTGAGGACATTAGAGATTAGAGTATTGGCTCATACGGAACAAGCAAGAAAAGAACTATTTATGTTCGCAAACCTTGTCTGAACTGTCAAAAACTAATAATTCTATTGCAGTGTGGATTTCCTTTCTAATATACATTTGTAGAGACAAGACTCAATTATATTATTTCTCAACATACTTAAACCATCGTATCAAGTTAATTATACATAAGGACCCCTCTTATAGCCTCAGAGCTGCCATGACCCACTCTTTCCCGTTTACAGCATTTCTCCTCAGTTTTTTCCATAGAGTTAGATACTTCACGCACTAATTAGGAGCCATGACACTAGAAGGTCACTGCAGGGGTAATTGGGGTGATCCTTCACATTTTTAATGACCATATGTCTGTCATCGGAGTGCTAATAGTGATGCATTTATTTGTTTGAGGGAGGCATTGTTGGACTCATCCTACATAGGCTTAAATGCTTAAAACGGCAGAAGGGAGGGAAAACACAAATTACGCCACAACAAATTTAGTACATTATGTATTTGTATGACCAAAGAAAGTGGTCAGTTTGGTTCTTGGTAAACCATTTTCATATAATCCTTTAAAGGGATAGTGCGAATTATTTGGGAAAAGCACAGAAAAACATCTTTTCACCTTGCAGACTATTGGAGTTGCTGGACTATCGCTGCCTAAATTGTTTAGTTTTTTTGTGTGACTAAGAAATTTTGGTGAATCTGAACTAACCTTCCTAACACCAAAGCACAGAGGAGACTGGTCGCTTTGGAGTGAGCGATTTTAATTTGATTTTGTGCATGAAACGGAAAACAAAGTTCTAGGATTTAATATGAAAGTGTTTTAAAGATGTTTTTTTTTAAACACTGACAGGGACTTACTTGAGAGCTGGTTAGTGGCTAAAATACCTTATGTTGCTGACCCTGTCCATGGCAGTTCATTGCTTAGCTTTCGTGCAGGTACTCTTCAAACCAGGGATCTGCCGACCTCCATCCACTGTAGTTAATACACAGACTATCTATACATCTATCTATCTGTACATACAACCAACTTGAAATAGTATCACTATTTCACATAAATGTGGCGACGCCTGCGAGCTAGTTCAGGCAGTCAACTCGAGCTGCCTCGCCAATCTCACGTGACATACCTCATTCACAATACTACATACCAAACGCACACTTCCAATCTCGCGGTCTATTTCAACTGCTGAACCTCCCATTTCTCCCCCCTGCCTGCCAATGCATTGCTGCCCTGCACTAGTGTTGTCGCCTGCTCTTTTAACCCCAGCATCCACCTGCAGGCTGCGACAGGGGGTTCAAAAATTTGTTCATCACTCCCCTTATCTCTATGTAACTTAAGCTGCGGTGAGTGATGAAGTCGGAGCCTAGACGCCAAACTCAAATCATGTTCTGCTGCTGAATAAACATTTTAAAATGTGCGTTGTCTGACTGAACTGCCATGATGACACGTAAGCAACCAGTCTACCCTGATTCAGACAATTTTCTAAGAACTACAGTACATGATTTTCTACCACTGTGTATACAGTATGTCGGTGCAAATCTTTATCAATGTGCAGAATAAAAATGTTCAAACTTTGTCAGTTATTCAAGAAAAAAAGAAATCAGCTCGAGAATTGTGTATCCTTGGCATATGGCTGCACTCTCTAGGTTCAGCTTAGAGACTTTGTACAAAGAGAGCTAGAAGGAACAAGACAAAGTTTAGCATGAACTCTTACCCTTTCACCAATTCACCCTTTCCCTTTTCTCCTCTCCTCTTCATATTTTCATACACAAGATATGAAGAGCACTTCATATTTTGTGTATGAAGCGCTCTGGGTAAAATGCATGAGCCTCCAAAGGAAAAGGAACTTCTACATCAAGTCGTTTCTGTTCTCCAACATTATTTGCAATACAAAGAAAAAACCACTTGTTTGCGTGGTGTGATATAAGTGGGTTTCTCTCTGAAAAACATTCACCCCTGTGAGAAAATGTTGCGCATGTTACCACGGGCAACATCCTGGAATTGATTATATCCTCTAGCTAAAATTCACACACTACCTTCAGCAAACACAATTTTGAAGCATACCTGATATATTTGGAGCTGTTTTTCAACAGTTAAGTTTAAGGTTGTGGCCCTAATGACAAACACATCTTTGATTTCCCATTGACCCTTTGTGATCACAGGCATATTAATACTGTTAGTTACAAAGAAAGATATTTATTATGATTGTAATAAGGCAGATTATGAGTTAAGATGCATACGGATACAGGCTGTGTTAACATGCACAGAGAATTCTGTTTTGTTTATGTTTTTTGCTGTTTTTAAGATTATTTTTTGGGCATATAGGACAGTTGAATATAAGAAAGGGTGTAGAGAGAGAGGGGACAACATTTAGCAAATGGGCGCAGACGGGAGCCAAACCAGTGGCCGCTGCAGAGGACCCACAGCACCCGCACATGGGGTGCTCGCTCCAACAACCAAGCCACATTATTTTGCTTTTATATCTTTGGATTTTTAGATTTAGAGCCCAATACCAGAAAAAATCCATGCCATGCAGCAAATTATTCATCAGTGATTTATCAGTTAGTCAACTGTAAGGAAATTAGTTGGCAACTATTTTAATAATTAATCAATTGTTTCAGTATTTTTTAAGGGATAAAGTGTGTACTATATTTAGAATATTTTCAGCACTTTACTTTGCTGTCAGAGAGCATTTGACAGCAGAGGGGAAACCACTGTTAAATAAGCCATACAGTATATTGCGCTCTCCAAACCAATCAAACTCCACAGGCAAAATCAGTCATTTTACCATCTGGAACACAGGATTTGCTGGCCTACTGCTGACTCTGCCTCTAACTTGTTGTTAGTTATTGTGTGACTTCTGTGTTAGAGGATAGTCACGCAATAATACAAATACAAATGGATCAGCGCCTATGTTCTGTAAGGTAAAATTAGTGATTTCACCTATTTCGTTAGTTTGGAGAGAGAGCAGTATTTGAATTATATAACATCAGTCTCTTGTTTGAAAAGGCTGTCTCATGGCAAAGTAACATGGTGAAAATATTCTAAATGTTGCACACACTTAAACTAATGTAGAATTTTTTGGTGGACCTTTTTTAAGCGGCTAAAATACTTTTTGTTGCTGACCTTGTCCACAGCAATTCATTACTTAGCTTCAGTGCTGGTTCCCCTCTCTGCTTCTGGGGCCGTGCCATTTGCCATCTACTGTAGGTGATATGCTGACCATGGATACATCATACAACGCCATTTAAAATAATCCAAGCTATCCCTTTAAAGTCACAGGAAAATGGTATATCAAGAACAAAGTTGACACATTTTTTGGGTTATACAAATATGTTACATACAACCCCAGTTTAAATAATCAGAACTTTCCCATCTGAGCAAAAATGCTGAAAATGTTTCGGCTACAGACGTGAACATTTTCTTTTTTACTTATATTTCATAGCAATTGTTTTGTCACCACTTTATGGCATTTCCTGGACAGAATAGTATGATCAATAATCAAAATAATTATTAATTGCAGACCTCATCATAAAACTTTAATTTTTTTTTATCTCAAATGTTTTGCAGCATAAACTGCAATTTTGTAGCGCAGCTGTAAGGGTATGGTTCACTTACTTAAGTCAGAAGCCGAAAGCCCTCAGCTAAACAATGAAGAACAACATGATATAACGTTTTTTATACTTTCCATTATATTCTCGCCAGAGCTCATTAAGCTTTATTTAAAGAAGCAAAAACACATTTATTCACAGCCACAGCCTTTGGGTGAAAATGGAAAATACATAGTGGCCAGTTTCCAGTCCTTCATATTGCCAAGACCACTAACTATTACCAAACATAATCATGCCAACAAGGAAGACCTCACACACACACACACACACACACACACACACACACACACACACACACACACACACTTTAACAGCCTTATCTCTCTCTCTCTGATTGTGCTCTCTTTTCTCTAAACCACACTCAAATTAAATCAATGTTCAAGTGTTTTCCTTGGTTCAAATCTTTGCAGCTCAAGACCCAAACGAGAGCTTTGGGGTCTCCCCAAGAACCAAACCTACAAAAATAAATTGCCATAACATCTACATTCATAAACTGATAATGAGCACCACAAAACATCAATGAAAAATACATAGGAAATGTATTTATTTAAAACTTGCACTGTTTGATGAAATTTCATTTGAAAAAAATTCAAGGAAGTGTTGCATTGGTACTAAAAGTGTGATGCAGTAACTTGGAGGGATCAAAGCGAAGCTGCATACTGCAATGTAAGGCTGAACAATTAATCACAATTTAATCAAAATCGCGATATGGACTGGTGCAATATCCGAATCATGGGATGAGCAATATTTGTCACAGGCAAAATATGTGTCAAAAGTATTGAGGTACTACAAAGATGTCCAGGCCTTAATCATATTCTTAGTTTAGTAAAGATCCATGCAAAAAAAATCACACCATGATTATTTTAATATATTTTTTCATCGAAAGTGAAATTAATTATGTAAAGACTATTTCCTTTTAATATCAGGAATCAAATTGCATCAATCATTATTAGTTAAAATAATCACTATTAGATATTTTATCAAAATCATTCAGCACTTCTTAAATGATGTTTCAAGTTACACAATGCAAATGTTACTTTTTGTTAGTGTTTGCACCACGTTCTGATGAGAACGCAGCTCTATTCTGCTCTTGTGTTAAAGTTGCTGTCCTGCGTGTTGGCCTGACATTGCTGAGAGCTGTTTTATAGCTGTTATTCCCTGCTGTCTGTCACTATTTGAGGAAATGTGGAATGCATTTTATTCTGCCAATTGGTAATCCAATAAAAACAGTTTTGCAACCAATTTTGGGTCCCAACCCTAAGTTCGGGAAATGCTGCATTATTGCTGTCTCTTATACACATCTATATAACGTTTTTTATACTTTCCATTATATTCTCGCCAGAGCTCATTAAGCTTTATTTAAAGAAGCAAAAACACATTTATTCACAGCCACAGCCTTTGGGTGAAAATGGAAAATACATAGTGGCCAGTTTCCAGTCCTTCATATTGCCAAGACCACTAACTATTACCAAACATAATCATGCCAACAAGGAAGACCTCACACACACACACACACACACACACACACGCACACACACACAAAGGTCAGAAACATATCAAGTGAAAAAATACCCACTGTTGATTACGCATCGAGATGAAAAGTGTTGAGGGAATTGCAGCAGTATTGTAACAATTAAACTGCCCTGTGTCCTTGAAACTACCAAAGAGCCCTGTGGCACTGTTGTGGGATAAAAAAACAACAAAAAACATCTGGGCACGTGCACACACACTCTCTCTCTCTCTCTCACACACACACACACACACACACACACACACACACACACACACACACACACACACTATACAGTCACAGGTTTGACAGACCCATGACTCATTGTAAGTGACTCACTGTCAACCAGTAACCCTTCAAGAGCGCAGTGTAAAAATAATCAAGACTGTGACAGCCTCACAGTAATAGTGATATGCAATCATGCTCTCAAAGTTATTGGTCATAGGGGCTTTGCAAATGTCTCAAGGATTTGAAATGGCACGAACAAAAAGCCCAGACCAAAAATATTACTGAGATGTTGTAGCAAGACCGGGAAAAGTCAGTCCCATCACTGTCAGTGATTTGAAGCATACCAATAAAAAGAGGTGGTCACAGTTGTTAGACCACTGTCTGGGACTGATGAATTACTCATAGCAGACATCCGTTTATAGCTCTAAGTGCTAAAGGTACTGCATTACGATTAGGTTTAAGAACCCTGACCGATTTTTATCTACAAATAAGTTTTGGTAGGAAATTTGACAGCATTCAGGACAAAAATCTTGTTCAAGAATGTAGTTTTTTTTTACTGCAGTGTGTTGATCCAAAGGCTTTATTCAGTTACTAATGACTGCAGTCATGCTGTAATCACAAAATAAACTGTGGCAAGACGTTTGTCAGGGTCACATCTCAAACCACATAACAGACTGTCGAGTTGAAGGCTTTAATAACTTAGGTCACACTGGAATGAAAAGGGAAAAGCTCCCCAGACAGACACAGAATTAGAGCCTAAGCGGGTTTGTTGTTTACTGTACATAAATGTGAACACCCTGATGGACGTCTGCATCTGCACATTATGTCATTAACTGTTTATCTTCCATTAAGCTATATGCATAGACCCTTGTAGCCTTCGCAAGAGATTTGGATTGTTTCATTCCTCCAACACAGCCGGCTGCAGCTATATTTTGCTGATATTGGTCAGACTGGCAGCATATTTCCCTCGAGTGTTCAAATGCAATTTTATGTGTGAGCTAGTCGTGGCGAGGCTGTGGAAAACTGATATTCTCACACCACACAGATGTGTGAACAACATTGCACGATTCACACACACACGAACTGACATAAACACAAACAAACACATACAGTGAATGCTTTGCCTGCCTGTCTAAGATGTATTATTCAAAGTATGTTGCTGCATGTTTGATTCATTTGTTGAGGTTTAGGGGGAGAGAGCTGACTCTGGCTGACATCCAAAGATACTGCACGAGAGAAAACCTTACAAATAGCCAGACAAATCTGATGCCTTCCCTGATAGCGTTGTCATCTGTCAGTACAACCCGTTTCACCTGACAGACATGCAAACACAGTCACACCACAAAGCTCTGCACTACAAAAGCACACCCCCGACTCCTTAGCATAATCCCAAAACACTGACACGACTGTACACCTCTGTACTCACGTCCCAATTATCCAGGCCCTCTGTAGAAACACACAATGCCTACAGCATCCCGCGCAACATCCCACGTGGCATCATTAAAGTCAAACAAACCGCCTGAATGTTTTATGTCCCGTTCTCCTCAGCCTCTCCATGTGCCAGGCTCCTTTTCTCTCACTCATGTCGGCTGTTTCTTTGACTCTCTTGCTCCTCTTTTTCCTTTTTTTTTTTTTTTTTAACAAATCCATTTTTGCCCTGTCTTACTATTCTCTTGTTGTTAGGTACAGCTTCACTTTCTCCATCTCCATCACACTGTAGTATGTTTTTCTATTATTTTGTTCATGGTTCACTGAGTGTGTATCATGTATCTGATAACAGCCCACTTCAAAGGTTGCTGCCAGTGTTTCTGTCATTACCAAAGTGACTCAAGAGCAAGAGGAATGTAACAAAGCTGAAAAATAATAACTTAATTAAATGATTAAAGGAGAAATCTGTAATATATGTACTGTAATGAATAATAAAATGACCATGAAATGTCTAATCTATCTATCTATCTATCTATCTATCTATCTATCTATCTATCTATCTATCTATCTATCTATCTATCTATCTATCTGTCTATCTGTCTGTCTGTCTGTCTGTCTGTCTGTCTGTAATACTGTGCAATCTGTGGGATGAGTGTCACTTGGACTGGACCAAACCTTCACACTGGAGATGGGAGGAAAATTTATATATCATAGCTTCACATCATCTGACAGTTGTTTTATATGCCACAGCTGTTTCGGCATGGGGTCATGATGTATTACTATTTGCTCAACATAAATCCAGACAACCCGTTCTGCACAGGCCTTGTGTTCATGCACTGGTGGCATATCATTTCAGGTGAGAGAACTGCAACAACTTCAATACTATCACTTGAATCACTGCCCAAGGCAAAGAGACCTACAACTTATTTCTGGGGTTAAAATTCCGTTGTTGTACAATAGGAATGATTTTTCTGCTTTAAAAAGGCCTAAAAATGATGCGCAGCAATTATTAGGCAACATACATGGCCATAAGTGTTATGGCGAAAGTGCCAGTCATCTCATTCATTTTGAATGGAAGCATAATGCCTCTAGGCTGTGGCGATGGAGGCCGCAGGCAATGCTGGAAAAAAATCCAGTGGCATACAGCGAAAAAGTTGAAATGGAGGGCACACAGACAGAATCAGGCTTTGTGGCAATTAGCTGCAGGGTTGTGTGGTGGTTGTTGCCTCCATGGTTTTTTTTGTGAAAAAATTAAGAAATAACATTCCGTGTCTCTGAACGGCTTTCTCGCTATCAGCGCTCCCTCACCTCATTCAGTTTCTATTTTGCATGACCACAGCATTGCTCTCTCTCTCTTTCTGCTCTTTCTCTCAAACAAACGCACAACAAACCAAACGAAGCTTCTTCGTGTCGCTACTTTGCAGCATAAACTGCAAGCAAGACCCAGACGCACAAGCTGGGTACACAAACTAAACAAAGCAAGAACGCAACCGCTGATTGCTGCAGCACCTGATTCTGTTTGAATGTGGCCTTCACCAGCTACTCAGTTAAACATGGATTCCCTTGCTAGTCGCTACCAGAAACACAAGTACGTCAAAATATTTATTATGTTTGAAGCAAGTGAGGTTTGGCAGTTTTTTGATCAAGAAAATAAAATGTAATAGACTTTACTGGCATATAACCACTTGACTAGAACAATGTGTAAGCACATCCAGCACAGGCATCTGGACATTAATCCAAAAGGAGAGCAACTGCTGGTGCTAGCAACATTAGCCACACTTGGCAAACCAATACATTGACATCATTTTCTGAGTGTTTTATTACTCTTAGAGTTGTCTGAATTTAAAATGAGTAGTTAGGAAAATCTCAAGCAGCAATAATTCAGGAGCAGCAGGCAATCTATTGCAGCAATCTCTCATCAGTGTCTGTTTGACCATAAGCAGCTCTGGCTAATGGCACAGCATGAATTTTGACTTTAACAATGCTTTGTAAGTAAAGGGAGAATTGCGTGTATCAATGCTTTGCAGCTTTAAACATCTAATTTCTTTTCATTTCACAATTCATAGGGCTGTTTTAGATGAAGGCCCCTCAGTGATCACAGAAACACTTATCACAAAAGGACAAAAAGAGGCACAGAATTGTTAAACTCAATTCAATCTTCTTTGTGGTTAACAGGAAAATTACAGTGAGTATTACTGTTGAGTGTTGTGTAAAATGATACATCAAATCCCTCTCTTGACAGCACAGTGATTTGCAGATCAGAATTTACATGAAAGACATAACAAAGCATCAGTGGATTGAATAATTACAATACGGGGCTCTGCGGTTCTGCCGTGAGTGGAACCTCTTTTGCCAAACTCAATTCACGACACAAAACAGTCACACTTGTGAGGATGTTGTAACTGAACATCAAAACAAGAGACTGCACAGTTGAGTAAGTGTTTGCAAAACATCATCACAGAGTGAGATGCAACAAACAGTAGCTGACAACAGTTATGCCCTTTCACATTCTTCCTCACACTTGACTACACCTGCATCTGTTCTGTTCTACCCCCAGCTCACACTTTTATTTCGCCTTATTACAAGTAAGTGAGCCATCAATTTAACAGTATCGGTAATTAACTCTAAAGTTTAAACAGTTGCAGTTTCACATTCAACACTTTATAATACCTATTACCAACAATCAAGTGGTGTTTTATAGAAGGGAACTTAAAGCAAAACCATTTAAAGGAGCAATATGTAAGACCCTTGTGTATAACTAGGAACTACAGTCCAAATAGCAAGTTGGAGCCATAAACAGTATATTAAATAGGCTGAGTCTCTGTTTAGTATATAACCTGTGGTTGAAGCAGGTTCTTTCCCTCCACCCCATCCTCCCCAGACTTGAAGCTCAGGCAGGTTTCCTGCAGACTGCTTGAGCTGCATGCGGACACTGCATGAGCACACAAGATGGCGGCACATGTTACTTTTTTTTTTTCATACCTTTGTGACATTCGGGGTATACAATATTATAATAGTATTTGTCAAAACTTGTGTAAAGTGGCTCAACTGTATCCCACTGTACCGGAGCTGATTGTCATGGCGACACTATTCCCACAGTTGGGACACAACACACAGACAGGAGCTCTGCTTCAGTCTTAAGAAGCTGCAGCTTTTATTCGTCGACAATCTCAAACCTACAGTGTACATTTACAGCGCTGTTGCTGCGCATTAATAATTAATGAGTAATTAGTCTACCCTCTCTCACACTCACTAAAGTCAGACACTCACTATGATACGCGACTCTGACAAGTCTGTTGTCTGTAGTGTTTGATAGCTCACCGTTATCATTGGGACTAAATTCAAAATACTCCCAAACAGGGGCTAAGGCATTTTGCTTTTTTTTAAAAACTTTTTTAGTCCCTTAAACTTATGTTTCTTTGCTAAGTTGTGCTTTCCTGTTCACCAATAGAAAGACTGACCTCTGGTGGCATGTGTTGCACACTACAACACAGCATCTCCTTATCAATTTAATAGACAGTAGAGCATCTGTATTTCTGATGATTTTGTAAATCATGCTGTGGGGATTTCCTAACACCCTGGTATCTGGAATACCTTTATACCACCCAAGCCTATTTAGTAGAGTAAATATGTTACATGCTTCTCGTTTAAAGTCACGACAAAAAGAGAGTGTATCTATAATTAAGACTGTGCCTGTGTCTTAGTTCATCTGTTCCTGGCCCTGTCCTGGCTTTGTGTGTCTCCTGTCCTGTGACTGTGTCTTACCTGGATCCATGGCCATCTGTCATTTTCGGCAGCAGTCCAGGCATTGACCAGGCCCTTCTTGTTGAGGCGTGCAAAGTACGGGTACCACTTCTGCAAGCCAAAGAGAGCACGGTGGGTGGAAGAGGCTGTTATCTGTTGGTTGGAGATTATGCCGCCCTCCATGCCCAGTGGTCCAGAGCATCCTTAGTGACAAGAGGGAGAAAGGAAGAGATGAGCCTACATGTGATTTCAGCAATCAAAAAAAAAAAGTGAAACTCATGTCTATGGTAGACATATCATTTTTTTAAAATATCACAAAGAGAGCATTTTGTCATTTTAGTGAGTTTGTCCTCCACATCTTGCTTGTTTTTTTCCTAAGAGTGGTTATCCTTGTTTATCAGGCGCCATTAAAACTGCCACTTTTCCTTCACTCTCTGTTGCTGCATCTGTCTGATGGCCTCCTCAAAGTCTCCTTGTCTTTTAGGTCATCATAGATTTGTCCGCCCCGACACCTTTGATTCATCACAAGAAAATTCTTGAGGTTGCCATTATGGCAAAAAACCCTTTTGAGTCCGAGCTGTCAACCAGAGGACTCCTCTCTGCCTTCATGCCGTCCACACATCCGAGGGACTAACAAGTTGCTCCTTCATCTCCTCCATCAGTAACAGAGCCCTCAGGCTTCCACCCGAGGAGCTGCGGTCACTTCTGGACAGCATCATCCGCAAAGTCAACAAGCTTTCCAACAGCTTTAAGCATCCTACAGGCTGCAGTATTAAAGAGGAAAGGCATGGCAGCGATATCTTCAGAAAAAAACACTGTCCTTTCTTCTTTAAGCAGCTTGTTTTCCCCTCTAAATTTTAATTGGTGTGTCCAGGCACATCAAGAGTATTTTAATAGACATACCTGTGGCGAAAGGGATTCTGGCAATGTTTATCCAATAGAGAATTTATTGTGCTGAAAACAAGAACCTCGTGTTTCCATTTAAGAAAAAAACTATTGGGAAATCAAGTAATCATAGAAAACACATAAGAAATGAAACACAGCGAGAAAACAGAAGGAAAGTGGGCATGTATCCATATGGTATATTAGATAAATATAAGGCATACCGCAATATATATGAAATTTAAAAGTTAAAAAAGTTGCCAGTGCTCCCCAAATGAGATTCTCTTAATTGTTCATTTACACGCAAAACATCTGCTTTTCTATCAAAACCCATCAGAGTTTGTGAGAGTCCACCAGCTCAGGATTGAATTAGGATGGGATGTGCATACAAACTGTATAGTTTGCTTCTAATTATAAGATAACTGCACCTGTGGAAAGGCATCATAATTGAGGACTCAGGTGTGCCAAGAAAACAAGCTAAACAGTTCAACTGAGGTTGCAATGTTGTTCCAAACAGCTGTGGCATATTGCCACCAAAAAAAGGGAATCAGATGTGTTTGCAGGTCCTCAGAATCCTTCAGCCTGAATAAATTGTGTTAGAGTTGTGTATCTGAGAGTGTAAATGAGATCATTCACACCTTAAGTTGTCATATGCAATGTATTCACGTACAAATAGCTTGGAAATTGCTTTCAGATGCTGTGCAATTTGAAGGAAAACAAAACAGCTGGGAGGCGACACACAGTCGGTTTGAATTCTGCTGAATGGAAAGACCCCAGCATTGTTGCATTTCTTCAAGTCGAGTCTCTTAAACCCGAACATCATCACAGCTCTGTCATGTAAAGTAGCTTTAGTTTTAATTAGTCTGTAAGTCAAGCACAGTCAAGTCAAGCATACAGCTGACATAAATGTAAGAATTTCTAGCAGAGCACTTTTTAGTTTGAAATATCTCTCAGAAATGAACACGATGTGCAATTATATGAATGCTGTATAATTCTGCAGCAACTAGTGCCCTTTTCACTGTATAAGAAAACGTGGCTTGACAGCATTTCATTAATCCATATTCTGATCCAAAAAAATAAAGAGCATCCATTGCTAAATTGGCTCAAAACATGTTGCAGAGAAGACAGACATAAATAACTATAACTCACTGATGGTCTCGTTAACTTATGTAGGTCATTTAGATGCATCAGTAATAAATGAGACTGTTTCATAATCACTTAACTCCTTGTGTAGCTTTAACATAGTATACAAGTTTTATTTATTCAACTTAATTCAACTTAAAAGTCCTAGTATTTATTTTCAGAACACTTCGAACTTAGAAACATCCTCTAATTTGAAGTCCTTTGACTTGCAATGAGTTTTAATGAATCTACTGTTCAGAGTTCAATTAATTTGTTAAATTAAGTTTCTAAAGAAAAATTAACAGCATTTCCTCAGACTTGAAGCAATTTGAAGAAAACACAGATGATTTCAATGCAAATTACCATAATGAATGTTCATCTTGAATTCACTTCCTCCTCCCTTTACACTTAAAGCTTAATAAATTCACTGTGAGAAGTTTCACATATTGTCTTCGTGTCATTGCTGGAATAAATTTACTTCCGACAGGAGCTCTTTGTGTGAAATGAAGAACTGACTCATCAAAGTGAGAAAATGGAAAAGGAAATCTAACTTGTTTGTGATGTTCGTACAACTGAAATACAACTGAATTATTATCAAGTTTATTTGAATTGTTACAAAATTACCTCAACTTGTCTTTTCAAATTCAGGCAACTTAAAATTTTAATGTAGCCAGACCGCAACCTTTTTTTAAAAAATTTAATACAAATAGTTATTATACAATGGGGAATAATAGATGCAAGGCAGTGTGTGCTACACAGAAAAACTACCTGAAGTTGCAGTTTGGGACTTTTAATTCTCTGTCACAGTTGAAAGTCAAGAGCTTGAACATAAACCTCCAGTGTGTTGCAAAATATTTCCCACTGACTTACTGTAACAGCAGTAAACAAATACGACAGTTTGAAGTAGTAGTGGGTGCATTTTTCATTCTTATTTGCTTTTCAGATTTATTTTCTGAATAGAGCAATATTTTAGTATTACAAAGGAGAAATTATTATTGCAGATGTATTTAATTTCATTGATACACAATTACATCGTGTTCATGATGAATATGCTGTGGGAGGGTTTCCAGTCCTGGTGTTTATTTACAAAGACAACAGGGATAAAAATGATTACAGTAATAAAACAGAGGACACAAAGAATTTATTATACTTCCTTTGGTGAACAATAGTGGATCTGATTAAAATTTACACAATTCATTTCTTCCGTCAGCGTGTCTCTGGTCAGAGATGATTAAATGGCTGTGTTTAAGAGCCTAAAAACCACAAGTGTTGGGAAAGCAGATGGAACTTGGAAGGGTCCCAAAAGAATGAGGACATATCATAAGCGTTCAGTTCAGCCAGAGGCACTGCTTGCTCATGCCGGCTGAGCTGTAAGTGTCCGTGTAAACCAGCCTTCGGGGGAAGCCTGGAGCAACGGTCACCGTGAGGCTGTGATGCCGTCTTCGCCATTTAAGCAAAAAACACCTAAGCATTTCAAACCCACTGACACACACGCTGACAAGGAGGCACACCCACGCATACCAGCAGACAATGAAACTGGCAGCGCTGAGAGCTGTGAGAAGACTTTCACCCGAGAAGAAAGCCAAGAGTCAGAGAAGAATGGAACAATGAAAACAACCCTAGCACGACTTCTCCAGCTGCTAAAACAGTGGGGTTCTAGGCAACAGGGAGCCGGGGAGACAGTGAGTAATGTCTGAGGACAGTCCTGGGGGATCGACTGGAGGCTGCAAGAGAGCAAAGAGTATATCTCTTACTGTGTGTATGTGTGTGTGTACCACCAGAGATGTGTTTATATATTCCACTATGGTAAATTACTCTTGCTTCACTAGTTCTTCCTTGTGTGTGACTCATCGCCTCCAGACTGATGAGAGGATGGTGTAGGTGGATGCGATAACCTACTGCTGAAGCTATAAGAGAAGCTTCTGATTTTCTGATATCTGATGGATGAACTTCCTTTGGTTGTTTTTAAGTCTTAGAAAGGATAAACTGCTTCCATTTTAAGACATGCTAATCCAATTTAAACCCATGGCGCAGAAAGATGGGGGACCTTTCTTATCAGATTGTTGGCTGGGACTTTCCAAAATGACCGCTATTGTTGCATATACAGTAATCCAAGTCACATTTGCATTTCAGCATTCTCTGCCTAATCCTTGTAATTCAAAGGCGGCGTCTGTATATATTAGCATTTTTTCTCTGTAACGCAGTTAAAAGTGCCTTTCAGCCACAAAATAGGAAGTCAATACTAGGCCTGCGATGATAACCGTATTATCACAATACTGCAGACATATGACACCTACCACATATCATATATCATTATGGATCTATTTTACAATGTTTCCAAAAAGTCGCTGCAGTTCAAGGCTGAATTACAAAGCTTCTGAAAGGGATCACAGCAGATGTGTTAAAGGTACAGTGCTAGTGTTAGCGTTAGCTTAACGTTTCCTGCTCAGCGTACTTCGGGGCTAACCCCCAGCAGTTGGAAAATAACAAACAAGAAGCTGTAGATTTTATCAGCTGACACACTGTAATCTGCACTGTACATTTACTGCCAGACTGACAACTTACAGCTAAATTTAAGTTGCTGCTTTGCCAGCAGCACCATCACTCTGAGACTGCCGTTCATTCTCCCTCATTTGCGTGCCGTACATCTGGCAATAAAGTTCAATAAAACACAATTATCTGGGCAAATGCCATAAACTGCCATAATGCAGGAATACATTTCTTTTTCACCTCTGTCAGATAAAATCCATCTCATCTCATCTCATCTTATCTTATGTGGTTTCGTCTTAACAACATCTCAAAATTAATATTGTGAGATGTCCGCAACATAAAGACATACATTTTGTGTCAAGGAGCAATAGATTAGAGTTGATTCCTCCTGTTATATTTAGACCTAACTATGAAAATAACCAAGTAACATTCAAATCCTAAGGCTATGTTTGAGGGTTCAGCAATCAATTGCACTTAAATCTGAAGTGATAGGAATATGCCTTTAGGTATTGAAGTAAGTTGAACCTTGCAGTGCCTCTCTGAAATGGCACAATGTATGGAAAATATTTTCTTTGGCTGAGAAAAACAGGACTACAGCCACGCTAATGGTTGTGTTAACCTGTGTGAAATCTCTCCCTCTTTCTGTCTCTAGTGCAATCCTCCTCCCTCCTGTCTTCTCACTGAGGCTCCTCTCTGCTGGACCATCAGCCATCCTGGGACTTCTCTCTCCTGGCTGTTGGTGCCTTGCTTGGATCTGGATCATCGTCCCCCAGGATATTCAACCTCTTCTCTCTCCAGTTTGCTTGTTATCCCGTCCCTCTTTCCCACGGTGTGTTTGTTTGTCCCCCTACCTGTGTAAATGCTGTGTTTGCCCTTTGATTATATGGCCTGTCCTTTTGCTGGCTCGCCACACTGGAAAGGAGGTTGTGTTGCTCACATCCTATCTATATGGCAGTGTCCTCCTGTATCCATATTCTTCTTATGTTTCAAAATCTATGTATTTCTATACTTTGTCACCATAATTTGTATGTACTGATTTTTAATTATCTATTCTGTATGCATGACATCTATTCCAGCCTGTCCTGCCAGGGAGAGGTATCCCTCCTCTGTTGGTGCTCCTGAGGTTTCTGAGGGTTCCCATATCCGAATATCTAAGGTCTAAGGACAGAGGGTGTCCTATGCTGTATGTAAAGCCCTTTGATGAAAACTGTGATATTGGGCTATTCCAGATTCACATTATGCATGTGCGCATAGCGAAATGTTGTTGATTTGACTTGCTAATGACATGTTTATCACGTTCACCACTTTAGCTTTGATTATTAGCATGCCACCATCCTCTACTGAGTATTAAGCACAATGTGCAGCTCAGGAAAGTAATTAAGACACATTGATTGTCTGGGGACCATAAATGCATCAACATGTGAAACGTGAAAACTTGGACCTAAAATTTGAGTTTCATAGACTTTGTTTTCTGTACTACAATTACTACAATTTTTGGCAAACAGTCTGCAGTTGACCTATCATTATATAGCTGGAAAACACATTTGGACGACAGCATTTAGCCTTATCTAGTCTAACTTTGAATTTAATAACACAGAAAAACAATATTTTGCAAATGTCTTTGTAAGGGTATTTTAGGCTGCTCCTTTCCTTTAAAACCTTTGATAAGACACAAGAATTCTTCTTCCCAGGCTGATGAAATTTGCTTGAGAATTTCATTGTCTCACGACTTTCCATTTCTCTCTCCATCTCTCACTTACTGAGGAGGACGGGACGCGAGCATGGATGGGCTTATACACGTTGTACAGTACCATACTGTGCAATATCTTTACCCAGGTACATTATTATCTCACACCAAACTGTGCAACATCTACATTTCAACTTTGTGCAATAGTGTTAATTTAACTACTAAGTCTGTTCCTTGTTTAATATCCTTTTAGTTTCATCCCGTTTTGTTTATAGCTCATTCATATGCTGTTTATGTCTTGTTTACTTATTTATACATCTTGCCGTTTACTGTTTACTTAATATCTCACTTTTTATTGTTGCTCCTATTTTTATGCTTTTCCATTTTGCTGCTGTAACAATCCACATTTCCCCACTGTGAAATGAATAAAGGATTATCTTATCTTAT